>JABUQX010142447.1:17500-32978 GCA_015478945.1 Trachelipus rathkii
ATAAAATATATGATTTATGATTTATAAATTTGCATTTTTGATTTTGTCTCATTTATGAGGCAAATTCTGAGGCCACGTGACCAACTATCAAGACGATTTTTTAATGTTTATAAATAAATATTTATAATTTTATATATTTATTTTAATAAATATATATATAAAGAGTAATTTTCATTTATAATATTTAAGGGAGGAATGTTACAAATATAATTTTATGATAAGAATCGCTTCGAGACGACCCTCAAAAAATCAAATTTCACGTATGAAATATTGACAAATATTTAGATTTTGATTTTTAGTTATTATTTCTAACTTTCTATTTTCTATGCTATTTACGATTTATATTTAATTTTTAATATTAATAAAAAATAGTTTTCATTTTTTATTGACGACGAGGCAGTAATTTCTGACCTACTTATTCTAATTGAAATTTCTAATTTCAACTATGACGAGAATTTTTCTCTATTGTTATATTTTAACCAAATCTTTAAATTTGAACCTTTCTAAACATTCCTTTTATATTAAAATTTCATTATTTAACTAGTCTTTGAGTTTGAAATTTTATAAATATTCCCCTTATATTAAATTAAAAAATACTCTTTTATTTTTATAATTTTTCTAAATCTTTTATTTTCCTCAATTTTTCCCTTTAGCGTTTTGCTTACTTTTTTGTGTGAGTTTATTGTTTTCTTGTGTAAAAAAATAAACAAAAGGTAGTATACATCACGTTGGGTACAAATGTTTGTAAATATTATACTTTTAAGCTTTCACCGAAGAGAAAGAGAGAGAGAATAAAAGATAGATAAAAAACCTCGAAGATTTCTCCACCTACAATAAAAACTGGACATGAAATTTAAGACGAAATAAAAAAGGTAGGTTGAAAGATGACTGACGCGGATTTTTAGTAATCAGTGATGAAAACTGAAAAACTAAAAAAACGTAGGCCAATCGAATTTTAATTCAACCTTGAGAACTATTCTAACAGAAGTGTATCAATATTGTATAACAACTCGTGGGTCCACTGTTCAAGTTGAATTATTCTGACTGGAACAACTCAACAAGAAGAGACTGATTTGTTATACAACATCAACTTATCAAAAAATGACATATGAACGAATCAAAAACTGAAGCCTTTTTTGCTAATATCTGAAATAGAAGAGAAGGGGGGCTGAATAGCCATTAGTGGGGTCCTATCAGTTTGTCCAGGAAGGCTTTATGAATGACATAACTACACAAATTTTCCTAGGATCAACATCTAACGGAAGGAAGTTTTCAATGGTTGCCGGCTAGCAAACAATAAACAAAAAAATTGCTCCTACGTAAGGTTCGGCAATTCGTCTCCCAAACGACGGGATGCCTCTAAAAAAGTGAAGGGAGAAGCTCGTTTGAGAAATAAGCTTCATTAAAAATATAATTATTGACTACTGTAACTGCATTATAAATGAATCTCGTAGACTGATTCGATTCGGGATGCAATTTAAGAGGACAGAATCGATCGTAAGTGCAGTAATTAAGATATGAGCTCACTCAGCTACGCTCGTCGCTTTATAGTTCACGAGAAAAAATGCCGAGCGGTTGACGATTAGCAAATAATTAAATAAATCTCAATTTTAATTATTAACGTTTAAATAATAAATTTAGTATCAAAAAATAGCAAAATTAAAACCATATAATAAATAAATAAATTTATTGAATAAATTGATATGGATTTGTTATAAAAATTACTGACAGTTTAAATAGCAAATCTTTGGCAACTTTTCATCCCTCATCACATGTTGATAACCGGATATGTTTATTCTCAGAGAAATTACATAATAATTGTAATTTTTTAATTAAAGATAATTAACAATTTTAACAATAACTATCAGATTCTGTATGTTTTTCTGATTAATTTGATATAAATTTTATTTCTCTAGGACGATTTTGAGCTAAGATATGTTGAATTTTTAATGTAAAAATTTGAAAGGTCATCTGAGGTCAAAACTTGACCTTTCGATTAAAGGAGGTCAATGACACTTACGTAAATGAAAGATTAGAGTGTTCAGACCAACTTGAAATACTAACCAAGTCTGACAATCATTGAGCACCTGGTTAATTAGGGGTGGGTGGGAAAACTTTCAAAATGAAAATTCTCAAAATCGAAAGCCTATTTTTGACAGGTAATTCGATATGTTTATAATTATGTAATTATGACTTTGATCGATGTAAAACTTTATCAAAATACAGTTCTATATCTCTAGTATAACTTGAGAAAGTTTGAAAATCCAAAACTTTGTCAAACGAGAGTTAAATGTAAACTACTTGTATGAGTTTTTATTTAAAAAATTTTTTTTATAAGAGATATTGTGTATATATATATACTTATATATATATATATATATATATATATATATATATATATATATATATATCGAAATATATAATTTACTTGGTTGAAAATTGGTACAATAATAGTTTTTGACATGAATAAGAAGAATCCGTTGAAATTTTTAACAAGGCTCCAGCCCCATACCCTATTTTTTAGGGGTTACAGGTAACCTAGGGGTCCCAAACTTGGGACTTTAACTATTTATTATTAAATGAATTAATATTGTGAATTTCAAGGGCGTAGCCCAATTATAAGGGATACTTTACTCATATGAGCCTTTATCAGAGTACGGTATTGAAATCTGAAATTTCTCGGTGCAAAATTGCACCGACTCTCAGAGCAAGTTTTTATTAATAAATTTTAATTTTTATATATATAAATGATTATTAAGATTATTATTTACAAACTTTAAAAAGGAAATAGTGATGACTAGTGTATTCACAATTCCCTTGATCACGATTGCAAGTTAACCACTCGCGAATCCAGTCATCAAAACCCAAAAGGAAAACTGGCCACAAGTGGCAAATGAAGTAATTTAAAATAAATTACGACATTAAATTCCCCAGCCAAAGGAATCCAACAGAAAAATATAATTTGTTTTCGTAAGTTTTGGTGAAAGAAAATATAGTAAATAAGTATACTCTTTATTCGTCAGTGAACCACGTCCGAGGAGGAGGATGAAAGCTAAAAAATGACCCATACGCAGTGACAAAATATGACTCTCAAGTCTTGCATACTCGAATCTCAAAAAACATCCTTCTAAAACCTTAACAAGGGAAGGTGTGTTTACATTGTAAACTGGGGCCAGCAACATACAAGTCGAGGAGACTTATGATAGCACTTATCACGGACGACCCCTTCCCAGAGGGTCTTCCACTCCAAGACAGCTGCTTTTAATTTATTGAAGGCTTTCCTTCAATTTTTTCCTACTCCAAAGGGTTTATACCTTTACCTTTGTTCCTAACAAATATCGGTATGTATTAGGAGATGAATATGCAAGGCTCTCGAAATCACATTTTAAAACGTTGTTGGGATCAGATAATAACTCCATCCAAAGGACGAACGCAATTAACTTTTGAAATAAGAAGTATAAGTAAGAAATTTAATAGATTATTTTTAATGTTCAATAGTAAGAGAAATTATATGATAAGTTTTTTAATGTTGTCTAAATGGCTAATAAGGTTGTCGTCGAAGCTTATTTCGAATCGAATATAGCTTTGATCCGACGGGAAGCCAGGATGTTAGCCTGGCGGCGGTTCCTAGGGGGAGAACTTGATGTTGTAGGGGATTCTTCTTCTGTAGAAGAATCATAAATGTTACTATGAATTTCCAAAGGGTAAAGATGAATGACTGCGCGAGTAATTTCACCTGTTCTCGTACTCAAGGAAACCGATCTTACATAGCCATCAGGGGAAGTATGTAAAACTTTTACAATTCCCAATTTCCATTTTAAACGGGGACCGTCATCTTCCACCAGGACGACGTCTCCAACAGTTACATTTGGGCGATCAGATTTATTGTAAGATTGCCTTAAATTTAATAAATAATCCTTTTCCCATTTAATTTTAAATTTATTTACAAGGGAGAGGATATATTTGTAGCGTTTACCAATTTTTATAGGATCTAAATATGTGGGATCCATTTCAATAAGTTCCTCTGGAACTGGGAGCGAATTTAATTTATGCCCTGTTAATAAATGGGAAGGGGTGAGTGGTTCCTCACTATGGAGGTCATCCCCTACAAAGGTGAGAGGACGGCAATTTAAAACCGCCTCTACTTCAATTATAATTGTATAAAATTCATCATAAGTGATGAGGGCATTAGTAAGGGTACGTTTCAAATGGAGTTTGGTTAATCCAATTAGACGCTCAAAAAATCCTCCGTAGTGGCTGCTACGAGCAGGATTGAACCTCCATGTAATGGAGTATTGATTAAAAAATTGTTTTACTGATGGTAAACTATGTAACTGTTTTAAATAATCAGATGATGCATGAAAGTAGGTGGCGTTATCTGAATAAACGACAGAGGGGATACCACGTCTACCCATGAAACGGCGGAATGATCTCAAAAAAGATTCTGTGCTATTGTCTAAAACGAGCTCGAGATGGACTGCTCGAG
Source organism: Trachelipus rathkii (assembly GCA_015478945.1). NCBI lineage: Eukaryota > Metazoa > Arthropoda > Malacostraca > Isopoda > Trachelipodidae > Trachelipus > Trachelipus rathkii. The sequence goes on from JABUQX010142447.1 coordinate 21,987, forward strand.
TCGTTGCACAGGTAAATAATACAATATAACATTTTGTTGTAGCTGTTTTTGAAGTTTTAATTATAAAATGACCTGTCAGGTCAACTCCCAAAATAGTAAATGGCTTGGTGTTTATAACTCTTACTTTAGGCAAAGCAGCTAGAGGGGCGGACCTAAAGTGAAGGGCTTGTAAACGTTTGCACAAAATGCATGGTCTTGTGACCTTTTTAATATTGGTTCTCATATGGGAAAAATAATACTTTCTGCGTATTATTAAAAGGAGCTCAGAGGTTCCTAAATGATGAAAGGACATATGGGTGTCCCATATGATGAGTTTTATCAAATGATGATTAGTTGGGAGTAAATAAGGGAATTTGGTGTCATAAGGTAGGAAGGAGTTTCCTAACCTTCTATCGCACCTGAGTATACCATTTACTAATATTATATTAAATTGTTTACACAGATGTGTAAGGGGTTTTTTGTTTTTTAAACAGTCTATTTCAGACTGAAAATGCAAACTTTGCATATATTTGATCCAATATGACTCAGAAATTTGTTTCTCCTCAATGGAGAGTTGATGGGAGAATTCAGGTTTTGTAATCGATTTGTTCAAGGGGGATTTATTTACAGAGTTTTTCAAATTTTTTATGAACCTGAATACTAAAGCTGTTATTTTTACAATTTTATTATAAGATGAATAATTCTCACTGTTCAGTATACTTTCAACAGGAGTGACTGTCACAGCTGAGATTATTAAATTTTCTTCTTTATTTTGTGAAGAGGAAGGATGTTCCCTCCAGACTGGCCAGTCTGAGGGATTTAAGAGCCAAGTTGGACCTGATGTCCATAAATCAGAAGATAAATATTTACAGTCTGACCCGCGAGAAGCGAGGTCAGCGGGGTTGTCCTGTGTAGGGACATATTTCCACTCTATAGAGGGAACATTTTTTCTAATCTCGTCCACCCTGTTCTGGTTAAAGGTGGGGAGTTGTTTTTGGGAGAAAATCCACTGCAAGGTGACTTGACTATCACACCAAGCATATATTTTCTCAAAGTTTAATATGTTTTCAAATGTTTCTAATATAAATTTCAACATGCGAGATGATAATAGAGCTCCCATAAGTTCTAAACGGGGGATGGAAAGCTCTTTAATGGGGGATACTTTAACATTTGATAATAATATTTTTGATATGGGTGTTGAGTCTGCACAAGAGACTACATACACCACGGTACCGTATGCAGAGCCAGATGCATCGGAAAAGGCGTGGAGTTCCACATTAATTGAATATATAAGTTGCCTGGGCAACTTTAAGTTTAAACATTGTTCAAATTGAACCACAAGTGATCTCCATTCTTTTTGAAGATCATTGGGGATCTTGTGGTCCCAGTCAAGTTTTAATTTCCAAATTTTTTGTAAAAGCATTTTGCCTCTTATAACTACGGGTGACAAAACACCAAGAGGATCAAATGCAGATGCAACATTATGTAATATTTTACGTTTTGTATTGGCTTCTGGGTCGAAGCTACGAGTGGGGTAAGACATGGTATCGGAAGAAGTATCCCATTCCATACCTAAAATTTTTAAACAAGGTTCTTCTATGCCCAATTCTTTCTCTTGAAACATAGAAGCAGCGAGAGATGAGTTGGAAGCCCACTCTCTTAAATTTAAACCAGCCTCTGCAAATAAGGATCTGGTTTCAAAAAAATATTGTTTTATTTCCTCTTCGGTGTCAAATGTACCGAAGAGATTATCTACATAAATTTGTTCTAATATGGCATCCTTGTATACCGTTTGGGATTTATTTACATGGTGATGGAGGCATGCTGCCAATAAAAATGGACTACAAGTTGCTCCAAATAGTACTGATTTGAACCTATATGTCACTATAGGTGATTGGGGGTCTGAGGGGTCTCTGACCCATAGGAAACGAGTTGAATCTCGATCCTTTTCTGCTAAGCGAATCCCTAAGAAAGCTTTCTCAATATCTGATGATGTTGCGTACTTTTTTATTCTAAATTTTAATAATAATTTTCCCAGATCTGTTATCAGAGACGGACCACTGTGTAAACAGAAATTTAAACTGGGATTGTTGGATGAGCAGTCATAAACTAAACGAAGTTTAGTTGTAGAGGAATTTTTGCGCACCCCATGGGGAAGGTAGTGTAACTTGGCTTCAGGATGGAGGGGGTGGAAGGTTTCACTTCCTCGATGAAGTCAAGGGACAGCTGTTCCTTTATTACATCATTATATGAGTTTAATAATTCGGGTTCAGTCCTGAGCCGTTTCAATACACTATAAAGTCGACGTTTCGACAAGGAAGAATAATTATCAGGTAAGTTGGGATGGTTTGCACGCCATGGCAATGACACCACATATTTCCCATTTATAAAGCGCAAATTTTCTTTAAATGATTCAAGGGTAGTTTTTTCAGCTAGAGTAAACTGCTCATCAGGTAATATTCCAATATGGGAGAGAGACCATAAACGATCGAGGTCGTCTATGGAGTTTTTGTTATACTCCTCCTCTGTGATCACAGAAGGAGGGGGGGGGGGGTCCTCAGCTGAGGAGATATTTATATTTTCTATATTTTTTATTGAAGCAGAATCAGTACTAAGCTTCAGCTGAAGCAGATAAAATATTTTGATCAATATTTTTAATGGTGTGAGAGTTCTCACAAGTCTCAGAGGAGACCAAATTCATATTTTTTGTACTTTTCGAGGGGGAAATAATAATTTTTTCAGAAAGGTGATGTTCATCACCAGCCTCAGTTGAGGCAAAATTCATATTTTTTGTACTGAGGGGGAAATAATTTTTTCAGAAAGGTGATGTTCATCACCAACCTCAGTTGAGGTAAAATTCATATTTTTTGTACTTTTAATGGGGGAAATAATTTCACAAGCCTCGTCCGAGGCAGACAAAACCTTAAACCTATTTACTAAATCTAAATATTCCTCTTGGGAAAAATATGAAAGCTGATGCGCATTATTTACAACTTCCCCTCCCTCGGCATCTTCGAAGGGAGGTGAAGGATTTAAATTTAAAGAGTCCTCTGCCTCAGTTATAGAGAGGGGAGGATTTTCACTTAAAACTAATGGTTCTTCCTCCTCAATTATAGGGAGAAAGGAAGAATGATCAATATTTTTATGATTAGAATGACTAAAACTAATTATAGGATCAAAAAATTGGACTTCGGCCCTAAAAGAAGATACAATAGTGACTTGAGAATCGGTGCCACCAGAAGCAAAGGGTAATTTGCCCCATATAATATTACCTACATTGGTTTTTAGCAAATTTACATTGTTTATTTTCTCATATGATTGGAGAAAATGGGGGAGGTTGTCGGATCCGAGGAGTAAGCCAATGTCCGTAATAACATCTGATGTTGGATAAGGATTGGCAAGGGGGATACGGTATTGTCTGAGCATTTGTGTGGTCTTCACAAGCCCAGGTATTTTAAGATCGTTGGGAAGGCGATCTACTATAACAGCAGATATGGGGATCACCCCCTCCTTGGTACTGATGTTTAAGGTGACCACATCATGTACTGAAGGAGTGCCCTTTTTGTTAATTCCGTTTATGGAGATGTTAACAGTGGAATGGGGAATGCAGTTTAATATTTTAGCCACTGATTTCGATATCAACGAGACCTGGGATCCTTGATCGAAAATACTTCGAACTAAGATGGGTTTGTCTCCTTTATTTATTTTTAAATCCGCTATGGGAAGAGCTACACCGTGGCTCTGAGCCAACAGGGTGGAGGTGAGGTGGTTTGAAGCGGATTGGGGTACAGTTGTAACATATTCTGGTTTTTTATATTGGGGACAAAGAGCAGTATGATGTTCAGGAGACTGACAAGTGTAACACTTTTTGTTGTTTTGACAATCAGGTGTAGGATGGTTGGCACCTAAACACTTTCGGCACCAACGGTGACTGTTGACTAATTGATTACGAAGTTCAAGAGTATTTAAAAGACTACAGTTGGCAGTGTAGTGACTGCTGTTACAGAAACGGCATTTTATAAAATTATTTTGACTATTGGGAAAGTTATTGTTATTATAATTATTGTTTGGCCGATTTTGATAATTATTTTGATTGTTATTATAATATGGGATTCTATTTTGATGGTTAGGGGGGTTATTATTATTAAACCTATTAAAGTTGTTATTAAAGTTAGGTTTATTTTGGTTAGGTTGGTAGTTTTGTTTATTATTGGACTTTTGAGATGGTGAGTTTACATTTGTATTTAATATAGTTGATTGTTTGGGTTTGGCCCCTTGTCCCTTCCATTTATTATTGGAAGGTGAAGTATGTTCAGATTTTTTAGGGGGGTTTTTATCGTCCTTGTTGGATAATGTTTGACCTGAGGCCTCTAAAACTGAAAGGGCCTGGTTTAACATTTCAAAAAGTAATTCAAGGGTCCAACTTTCACCAGCCCTATCCCATTTAACCTTTTCTTTGATTTGTGAGGGCAATTTTTGGGCCAGTAAAACACCCAAGATAGTGGAACCAGTTTTATCGTCCACTATTAGTTTTTTATGTTTTAAAGATTCTATATAGCATTTTATGTCAGCTTTATATTGATAAAGATCTGCGTATTCATATCTAGGGGGGGTTAACTTAGTTAATTTCAATATTAAAGTCTCTTGGACTTTTGCAGGGTTATCAAAATCTTCCTTAAGAAGATCTCGAATAGTTTTATAATTAGTACCGGTGATGGCATAGCCAGATACCATCTGTTTCGCTGTGCCTTGAAGACAATCCAATAATAAACCAAGTTTACTAAGATCAGAATAGTTCTGACCTTCGACATAGTTTTCAAATGATTCAATGAAAGAGGCATATTCTAAAATATTGCCACTAAAGGTAGGTAGTTTTTTAATGGGGCGTTTAAATGCCTCCGGCTCTCTAGGGGTAGCCGGGACAATCGGTGATGTAGGGCGCGAAGCTGGTCGCGAAGGTGGTTTAGTAAGTTCTTTAATTTTATATTCAATGGCGCTGATGGAATCAAAAATAGAAGCATGTCTTTCGTACGTAGTGTTGCCATCGATCAAAAGATTTTCCTCGTCAAGGAAATTTGCGATGTTATCATCAGCTTCTGTTAATTTAATGTCTAAGCTTTCTAATCTTTTTATAAGAGAATTCAATTTGGGAATATCGGGGTTGGCTACCATTAATTGGGTATTAGTTTCGTTAACTGTCTTTGTGACATGGGAACGTCCGTAATGTTTTACGTGATTTTTTGTGTGCCCCATAGACTTTGAGGTCACTATCTGATAAATCAGACATGGGGGAAGCCATTTTTAATCAAAATTTTAAAATATATAAACAGAAAAAATGTGTCTTGAGACACTAAGATATTAAAATTTTCAAAACTATGAGATTAAATATTGATTTATAATACAAGTACAATATAGATTGTACAAGTAAAAATATGGTACAAGTACGAGTACTTTGTACAAAAATAATGTGTCTTGAGACACAAAAAGATCTATAAGATTAAATATATTTTATAATGTTCAACAAAAATGTTGAACCGATGAACCGGCCTCAAATGTACCGGTATAAAGCGCTGGAAAATATTGTATAAAAATTTTTATACATAAAGTGTCTCGTGACACAAAAAATCAAATTATAAACTAAGTTATTTTTATATAAATATATATATATATATATATATATATATATATATATATATATATATATATATATAATATATATTTTTATATATATATATATATATATATATATATATATATACCGGATAAAACCGGTAAAATGTGAATACCTATACGAGGTATCACTGAAAAATATATATATATTTAAATATATATAAATATATAAACTATTGTTTATATAAAAAAATATTGACCCTACGGTCAGTGAGTGGTGGATTTTTATATATATATATATATATATATATATATATATATATATATATATATATATATATATATATATATATATATAAATAATTTTATGAATATTAATGTTAGAAATATTTAAGACTAACTTAATATTAAGTAATTGTGTTTATGTTACACAAACAGATTTTATATAATAATGAGACTTAAAATTATTTAAAAACGTATGTTCTTCTACATACAACAAGATATAAAAAATACAAAAAGAAATTTATTTTTACTAATGTAAAAAATAAAATGAAAAGAAATGAATTCACTTCTAATTGAATGAAGGAGTTTTATTATTTATATATATATATAATTTTTTTTAAATATTAAAAATATTTTATTTAAAATATTTTTAAAGAAAATAACTGTAGTTGTTATTTTATTTTGATTTTATAAATTTTTTAAAGTTTTTAAACGGAAAATAAAAAATTCCCCTAAATTGGGTGGAAAAATTTTAAAAATTCCCCGAAAAAATTTTTACTAAATATTTCTATTGAATGCCCTCTATGGGACCAATAAATTTGTATGTGAAGAACTGGAGACTTATGTCTCATGTAAGCTCCCACACAAAAAAAAAATAAAAAATGTTTATTTAATATTTTGTTCAAAGTTGAATGTTGTTTAAGGGGAAAATTATGTTTAAGGGGATATATATAATGACACGAAGTCACAAATATAAAAATTTATATAAAAAACTATTATTAAAAATAGTTTAAAAAGGTTGTAAATGATTTTTAAAATTTTATGAAAAATTGGGTGAAAGTTCGTGTGCCAAGTATTTATGACTCACAAACAAATGGTACCAATAAATGGTCTATAGGGATAAAAAAAAAATTTTAATATTGAAGTGGTTAAGGGGGGGGGCGTGTGTTAAAACACGTTGGGCGCCACTTAAAATGTGGCGCAAATTAAATGTTTTGAAATGGGGGCGTGAGTTAAAGCACGTTGGGCGCCACTTAAAATGTGGGGATTAGTGACCCAGTCCCAGGTAGCTGGGCTAATGAAGACCAAATCACCAATCTACATTTATTCCCACTTCCGGCGCGGTACCACTTTCGCTTGATTAGTTTAGAAGTGGCCAATGAATAGTGGAATATAAATTTGTATATATATATATACTCGGTGGACCTCGTGTGGACCAGAGTAATTAATATATATATACAATGAATGAAAAATAATTATTGATTCTATAATTTACTGCCTATATAAATCGAATGTCCATAAAAGAACCGAGTTTTTATTATGATGAATTTGGGGACGAAAAAGTTTTGTCGTATATTAAATTTAATTGAAATTTATTTTCTATAGTTGTTGAAAGTTTATTGAGTTTATTTTATATGGAAGTCACTTTAATATTTGAAATTATAAAATTTTTATTGCGAAGTTATTTCTGAATTTCCGAATGTGTAACCACGTTATCGAACAAGATGTAGTATTATTTTATATCTTCGAAAGTGGACAGAGATGAAAAAAACTCTAGTCAAGTTCCGAAGATGATGACAATAATAACAACAATATTTATTGTGATAACGATAACAATAATAGCATACTACTAAGACTTTCTATAATTAGTACCACGAAAGCAATAATAATAATAATAATAATAATAATAATAATAATAATAATAATAATAATAATAATAATAATAATAATAATAATAATAATAAAAAGAAGTATAATAGCTACACTAAAATAAATGATGATAATAATAATAATAATAATAATAATAATAATAATAATAATAATAATAATAATAATAATAATAATAATAATAATAATTATTATTATTAATGGTAATGACTACCAACAATAATTATTATTTGTAGGAATAATCTTCGTTGAAGACACAAAAGTGTTTCAGTGAGAAGATGAATTCCGATAATAACTTTTATTTTAGGTTCCTAATGTTTCTCGTTTCTGTTTAGAAAACAAGGAAAACAAGAAGAAACCGTAATAAGCAAATGTCTAATTCTTGGAAACTAATTATTATTACAAGACAGGGGTGAAGCCTCTGTCTGGGGGTGATTACCATTACCACTAGTTACAATTTATCATGCACGGAAATCACGACGTGGAAATTACACGAAATTCAGAAACTCGTTAAACTTTGGCTAATAAAATTTCTTATTTTTCAAAAGAAATTTATGGATGTATATATATATATATACATAAATATATATATAGATTATATTTATATAATAAAAATTATATAAAAAAGGCTATAAATAAGATTTTTGGACAAGATAGCCATTTTGAGTAGCGAATTTTATTTGTCAATTTTGACTCGAAATTTTTGGAACGTGATCAGTTATCAATGCGATTTTTAATATTTCTAAATAAATATTTATAATTTTATATAAATATTTTGATAAATATATATATAAAGAGTAATTTTCATTTACAATAATTTTAAGGGAGGAATGTTACAAATATAATTTTATGATAAAAATAGCTTCGAGACGACTATCGAAAATCAAATTTCACGTATGAAATATTGACAAATATTTGGATTTGGATTTTTTGTTACTATTTCAAACTTTCTATTTTTTATGCTATCTACAATCTATATATATAAATTTTAATATTAATAAAAAATGGGTTTCATTTTTTATTGACGGCGAGGCAGTAATTTCTGACCTATTTATTTTGATTGAAATTTTTAATTTCAACTATGATGAGAATTTTTCTCTATTATTATATTTTAACCAAATCTTTAAATTTGAACCTTTCTAAGCATTCCCCTTATATTGAATTTTTTCCAAATCTTTTATCTTTCCCAATTTTTCCCCTTTAGCGTTTTGATTAATTTTTTGTGTATGATTTTAAATATTTTGTCATGTGAAATGAGCAAAATCAGTATACATCACGTTGGGAAAAAATGTGTATGGAACTATTATATCTTTTTAGCTTTCGCCGAAGAGATAGAGAGAGGGAGAGTAAAAAGATAGACAAAAACCTCGAAGATTTCTCCACCTACAAATAAAACTGGACATAAAAATTAAGACGAAATAAGTAAACGACCTGGAAGGTGATTTGCGCAGATATTTGGTCTGGTGATAAAAACCAGCTACCAAATATCCGTAGGCGAATCGGATTAGTCCAGGTCTTTGCGAACTAATCTATATGAAGTACTTCAACATTATATATCGACTCGTGTGTCCACTATCAAAATTGGGTCATTCCAAATAGAACAACACAATCAGAAGAGACTGATTCGATATATAATGTCAAAACACTTATCAAAAAATGACATATGAACGAATCAAAAACTGAAGCCTTTTTTACTAAGATATCTGCAAGGATAGAAGGGGGGCTAAATAGCCATTAGTGGGGTCCTATCAGTTTGTCCAGAAGGCTTTTATGAATGACATATCTACACGAATTTCCTAAAAAATCACTGTTTAACGGAAGGAAAATTTCAATGGTTCTGCTGTTGATTTATAAAAAAAAAGCATCAAACAGCCCTAAATTAAACATCGGTAAGACGCTTCCAAAACAGCGCTGAACCTCTAAAATGGGGGGAAGCTCACTTGAGGAGCAAGCTTCATCAAAAAATATTAACTACTGTAACTGCATTATAAATGAATCTCGTAGACTGATTCGATTCGGGATGCAATTTAAGAGGACAGAATCGATCGTAAGTGCAGTAATTAAGATATGAGCTCACTCAGCTACGGCTCTCGCCGTTTTATAGTCGATCAAAACGACGCCGAGGGGGTTGACGGTGAGCAATTAGTTAAATAAACTTTAAATTGAATTATTAATATTTCAATAACAAATTTATTATCAAAAATTAGCAAATTTAAAATTATATAGTAAATAAATAAATTTATCAAACGAACTAATGTAGATTTATCGTAAAAATCATTAGAAGTTTACAACAGAAACCTCTGGCAACAATCACATGTTGTAAACTGGATATGTTTATTCTCAGAGAAATTACATAATAATTGTAATTTTTTAATTAAAGATAATTATCAATTTTAACAATAACCATCAAATTCTGTATGTTTTTCTGATTAATTTGATGTAAATTTTATTTTTCTAGGACAATTTTGAACTAAAATACATTGAATTTTTAATGTAAAATTTTGAAAGGTCAACAGGGGTCAAAACTTGACCTTTCTATTAAAGGAGGTCAATGACACTTACGTAAATGAAAGACTAGAGTGTTCAGACCAACTTGAAATATCAACCAAGTCTGGCACTCATTGAGCACCTGGTTAACTAGGGGGGGGCGGGAAAACTTTCAAAATGAAAATTCTCAAAATCGAAGGCCTATCTTTGACAGGTAATTCGATATGTTTATAATTATGTAATTATGACTTTGATCAATGTATAAATTTCTATCAAAATGTAGTTTTATATCTGTAGTATAATCAAGGGAAGTATGAAATTTCAAAACTCTGTCAAAAGAGAGAAAATCGAATGCCGGTTACTTGTATCAGTTTTACTTTTCAATTTGGAAGGTTCTGTGTAAATGTATATATTTATATATATATATATATATATATATATATATATATATATATATATATATATATATATATATATATATATATATATATATATATATATATATATATATATATATATATATATATATATATATATATATATATATTGAAATATATAATTATTTGGTTGAAAATTGGTACAATAATAGTTTTTGACATGAAATAAGAAGAATCCGATGAAATTTTTAACAAAAATGAAATGGGGGGCTCCAACCCCATTTTTAAGGGGTTACAGTCTGGCTTAAGAGGGTCCCAAAACTTTTAAGGACTTTAACTATTATTATTAAATGAGTGTGTGTGAATTTCAAGGGCGTAGCTCAATTATAAGGGATACTTTACTCTTATGAGTCTTTATCATAGTACCCCGGTATTGAAATCTTAAATTTCTCGTGCAAAATTGCACCGACTCTCAGAGCAAGTTTTTATTAATAAATTTTAATTTTCATATATAAATGATTATTAAGATTACTATTTACAAACTTTTAAAAAGGAAATAGTGATGACTAGTGCATTCACAATTCCCTTGATCACGATTGCAAGTCAACCACTCGCGAATCCAGTCATCAAACCCAAAAGGAAAACTGGC
>JABUQX010142448.1:0-5000 GCA_015478945.1 Trachelipus rathkii
GATGGAAAAGGAAACCACCTAGGAAAAAATTGGAAACGAGTTGGAAGAAGATGTGACAGGCGTAAGAAAGCTGGTTTTTAATATAGTTAAGAATTACAGGAAAAGCTCGACACCAATGGCACGAGCTATAAAGGGCGAAAACGGAGTCCTAATAGTAAACCAAAGAGAAATTGACGAGAGATGAAGGAGATTCCTCGAGGATTTGTTCAATGTGGAGGGCTTGGCGGAGGAGAGATTGCGAGAGCCTGATTTGTTGGAGGCTGGCTGGAAGAGAAGAGGAGTTGTTGATCACGGAGGAGGAGATGATGGTGGCGTTGAAAGGTATGAAGAGTGGAAAGGCGGCGGGAGAAGATGGAATAATTGCGGAGATTGTGAAGGAAATGGGAGTTGAAGGGACAAGACGGATGTTAAATCTGATGAACAGGTGTTGGAGAGATGAGGTGGTGCCTGGTGAATGGAGTAGGGCAACAATCTGCCCCATATATAAAAAAGAAGATAAAACAGAATGTTGAAACTATTCAGGGATTGCATTAATGTCGCATCCTGCGAAGATCTATGAAAATATATTAGAGAGAAGGCTGAGAGAGGTGGTGGAACACAAGCCAGAAGAGTGGCAACATGGTTTCAGACCAGGGAGATCGACTATAGATCTGGTGTTCGCTTTGAAAATGATAAGTGAAAAGAATTGGGAATTTAACAGGAAGACATGTGCAGCTTTCGTAGACCTATAAAAGGCTTTTGATAGAGTGCCAAGGGAGTTATTGTGGAGGGAACTGAGAAGAATTGAATATGGAATACCTGAGAAATTGTTAAAAGCAATAAAAATCACTTATGTAGGCAGTAAATGCAGAGTAAAGACTATTTACGGTGAGGGAGAAAGATTTAATGTCACAACTGGGGTGAAGCAAGGAAGCGTGCTGTCTCCAATTCTGTTCATTATATACATGGACAGTTGCGGGAGATCGGTGCGGAACAGAGTGGAGGATGAGATGTTTGGATACGCGGATGACTTGGTGTTGTTTGCACAAAACCAAGAGAGACTGCAGAATTTTCTAGAGGTTTGGGACGAAGAGTTGGAGGAGATGGGTATGAGGATAAACCGAGGGAAGACAGAGGTGATGTTGATCGGAGGTGGGGGAGATGTCCTGGAGGTGAGTTTGAATGGAGAAGGACTAAGACAAACGGACCAGTTTAAATATTTGGGGGTGCACTATAGTGAGGAAAACGATACAATACTGGAATTAAACAAGAGAATTGGGAAATTTAATGGGACAGTAGCAATGTTATTCCCATTGTTGAAGGAAAGAGCAATTTCGAGGCGAGGGAAGATGGTGATGTACACAAGTACACTGAGGCCAATACTGACGTACGGATATGAAGCATGGGCTCTCAATACGAGAGCAAAGAGCAAGTAGGAGGCATGCGAGATGCGCGTGTTGCGACTACTTAGAGTAGTGACAAGAAGAGACAGGAAGAGAAATGAGGATGTTAGGGCGGATTTGGGCGTGAGAAGCGTGGTAGAGTTTCTGGAGAGGAGACAGCTGCGGTGGTACGGACATGTCAAGAGGATGGAAGAGCAACAAGTGCCCAGAAGATATCTGGAATGGATACCGGAGGAGAGAAGAAGTGTGGGAAGACCTAAAGTTAGATGGAGCGACAACGTGAGCGCGGCAATGGAGAAGAGAGGAAGGAACGTCCAGGATGTGGAGGCGTCTGAGATGCGGATGGATGGACGAAGAGTTGGAGGAGAGGGGTATGAGGATAAACCAAGGGAAGACAGAGGTGATGTTGATCGGAGGTGGGGAAGATGTCCTGGAGGTGAGTTTGAATGGAGAGGGACTAAGACAAACGGACCAGTTTAAATATTTGGGGGTGCACTATAGTGAGGAAAACGATACAATACTGGAATTAAACAAGAGAATTGGGAAATTTAATGGGACAGCAGCAATGTTATTCCCATTGTTGAAGGAAAGAGCAATTTCGAGGCGAGTGAAGATGGTGATGTACACAAATATTCTGAGGTCAATACTGACGTACGGACATGAAGCATGGGCTCTCAATACGAAAGCAAAGAGCAAGTAGGAGGCATGCGAGATGCGCGTGTTGCGACTGATTAGAGTAGTGACAAGAAGAGACAGGAAGAGAAATGAGGATGTTAGGGCGGATTTGGGCGTGAGAAGCGTGGTAGACCTAAAGTTAGATGGAGAGACAACTTGTGCGCGGAAATGGAGAAGAGAGGAAGAAACGTCCAGGATGTGGAGGCGTTTGAGATGTGGATGGACAGAAAACGTTGGAGAAGCTTTGCGCAGAACAACTGGCAGATGCATGCGTCTACAGGAGATTGGTGAGAAAGGTGAGAATATATATATATATATATATATATATAATATATATATATATATATATATATATATATATATATATATTATTATATTATTATTTTTATATATGTATGTTATTACATATATATATATATATTATTATATATATATATATATTATTTATATTACCGTATATTATATATATATATTATTATTATTATATATATATTATTATTATTATATGTTATTATTATGTTATAGCATATATTATATATATTATATATATATTATATATATATATATAATATATTATTATTATATATATATATTTATATATATATATACATATATATTATATATTATGTATATTATTATATATATATATTATGTTATTATATATATATATTATATATATATATATATTGTCTGTTTAATATTCATGAATATTTCATCAGTATTTTAATATTTATTCATAGTTTTGAAAAGTTTATATATATTATAGTATATATATATATATATATATAGCATATATATATATATATATATATATATATATATATATATATATATATATATATATATATATATATATATATATATATATATATATATATATGAGGTTGTGCGTGTGTGTGTACGTGTGTAGGTGTGTGAATGTGTGTGAAGAGCGAAGGGTAACATATTTTTAGAGTGGTTTGATGAGTTTTCCTTTTGAAATAATAATAATAATAATAATAATAATAATAATAATAATAATAATAATAATAATAATAATAATAATAATAATAATAATAATAATAATAATAATAATAATAATAATAATAATAATAATAATAATAATAATAATAACAATAATAATAATAATAATAATAATAATAATAATAATAATAATAATAATAATAATAATAATAATAACAATAAAAACTTGACCAACGGAAATTTCTCTCTTTTTTTTTTTTTTTTTTTTGCGGTTTCTTATACTCGTACATGAAGATAAATGAAGCAAATACTTGGTAAAAATTGCTTCCTTTTTGTCATTTACTTGTTGCTCTCAAGCAGAGTCAAGTAATGGATTGTGAGTGAAATAACATTGATGAATGATCGTTATTATTGATAGTGTCTTAGGTGTACTGTTAATCATTTTCATTTGATTATTTTTTTTACTTTATTTTTTTTCTGTCAGTGTAGAAATCCAGCAAATGGACATTAGATTTTCTTTAAGATTATTACTAATCATAAAAGATAAATGTGAGTTATTTCGCTTATCTGTTTTCACATTATGAAGAAAAAAATCGCTTTAAAATCCAGCTAATTTTCTGATTTTCTATTTTTTGTTTTTTAATTAATATTTCTTTTTACAGAGGAGTAATTGATTCTTCACTTTACAGATGATTTACAAAGGGAAGAGTTAACTATTCTTCATTTATAAAGGTTAGAATTATACGTTAATTTACGGTGTTTTCATTAAATTTATTTAGTGTAATTATTGAACAACAGTTAATTTATCATTTTACATGTCATTTGTAAAGTGAATAATATTTAATTCTTTATTTTACAGGTGATTTACAAAGTGATGAATTAATTTCTTCATTTGTAAAGTGAAGAATAGTTAATTTTTCACTTTACAGACTATTTATAAAGTGAATAATTAACTATTTTTCATTTGTAAAGTAAAGAATATTTATTTCTTCACTTTACAGATAATTTATAAAGTGAAGAGGTAACTATTCTTCATTTGTAAAGTGATGAAAAATTAATTCTTCACTTTACAATTTTCTGTTGATTTATGAAATTTTGTCCTATATTTTCCTACCTTTTAAAACTTCTTTCTTAATTTAATTGATTTTTATAATCTTTCACTCATTCCTGAAAATAAAACTCTAGAATATTTTCCTTATTTCTTTTTGTGTTTATTCCTAATCCTATAATCCAAGATGTTTTACTTATATTTTTTTCTTATTCACCAATATTTTTTTCCAGGATATATCACTAAACCTTTCCTTCCATTTATCAAATCAAAGTCCACTCTCATTCTTCAATCCAGATAAAAAAAATCTTTCTAATATCTTCCCCTCAATTCCAGAATTTAAAATACAAAAGATCTTTCTAATTTTCTTAATCTAAAGTTCAAAAGATCTTCCTAGTCTCTTTCTCTTGTTACTTAATCTAAAGTCTAGGAGTTGTTGCTAGTCTTTTTTTCTTTTGATTCTTATACATAAATCTAAAACTCATGAAAGTATGCTATTCTTTTTCTATTTTCTCAACTTGAAATCTATGAGAATTATATAGAAAACATTTCATTTCATTCCTCAACCTAACAAGCAAGATATTTTTCATTTTAATTAGTCTTGTTCTTCAAAGTTGTGCTCATGGTGGTATAAGACTCAACTTTGTGAACTTGTGAAATTCAGTTCTTCAAAATTTTTCTTCATTTTTAAACTTTCATACGCACCTTCCAACTGTTTCTTTCTTTTCAAAGACTCTACCATCTCTTTTTGGAACAGAATAAACATTCTTGGTCTCAACATAAGCAAAAAATTATCTTTTAAATATCAGATTGCAATAGATGCTTTAGTGGTTTGAAAGAAGCTTGGAATTCTGCTAAAATTCAGAAAGTTTTTCCCTTGCATAGCTACTTCAATTCCATAAAGGCCTTACCTGTCTATTATATATAGAACT
>JABUQX010142451.1:0-10000 GCA_015478945.1 Trachelipus rathkii
TGCGCGTTTTTCGTGCGCATAAATCATAATGGTGCTTAGTTTCTTCAGCATCAACATACAATAACGATGGCGAACGGAATTTTCATGTTCAGTCAATCTTATATTGCCATGCTTCCAATCGTTAAATAACGTTACAAACTGAGATACAACACCACCTCAAGGTTTTTTGGACTTAAAAGACCGCATCCTTGACTGGTAGAGTACACTAAATAGTCACGTTTCACAATATCTCCATTCAAAAGTTTTCATTCAAACAAGGATTTTGATAAAGAATCACTTTTATCTGGATAAATTCTCTTAAATTAAAAAAAATCTATGTCTAAATTTTGATTAATCTCATTTTGCAAAGTAGCCTCGCGTGGCTTCACTAACCTTCCAATAAAATGGATCATCGCTTGGTATAAAGATTTCTTTATCTTTGCTTCGTCTACCTGCTAACTATTCTCGACAGTAACGTAAGAAGTCGATGCCATCTTTCGCCCCGATACTGTGTTATCGTTATCATCATGGTTTTTTGAGAGCGTCTTCAGTTAAATCACGCATCACGATGGAACTTGTTTTCTACAACGAGTTATGAAATTGGTGGTATTTCTTAACCATAATCTGCTGATTCATCATTAACAAACATTGTCATCAACTTGTCTGCTAGTGACGAACCACATGATTTTGGAAAGTAGTTTCCCATTTGAGCTATATCAGGTGTTTATCAATATTATAGAAAATATTTTATTCAACTTTTTAATTCTTGAATAAATCATCAGGACAGATGCACTTATGTATGTATCATCAACCAGAGCACATGAGCTTTACATATTGGAACTATAAAAATATATATTAGTCACTGAATATCAGGCAAAAATGAACTCTGAAAGATACCAATCAGGGTTGCCAGATGAGATGGAAAATGAAAAAGGCCAAATTAATGTCAAATAAGGACAATCTCTTTCTAATCATTTTGGAAAATATACAAATTATTTTGGAAACCACATTTTACAACGGTTGATATAGAAAATTGTATACCCTGCACTATATATATATACTATATAATATATATATATATATATATATATATATATAACTCTTCTCTCTCTATATCTTACTATATTATATATATATATATATATATATATAATATTCACCTCTCTACATATATATATAAATAAATATATATATATATATATATATATATACACTATATCTTTCTCATACCTACTATATCTCTCTCTTCTATATACTACTCATATACTATATATATATATATATATCTACATATATATATATATATACCTCTCTATCTCACCTCTTCAATACAACATATAAGTTGCCACAAAATATTCAACTTCCACTGAAGAATTTGCCGCCCTCCAGAATTTGCCGCCTGGGCCCGGGCCCATGGGGCCCATGCTAGCACGACCATACCTTCTCGTCTCGCGGAATAACTATTGAAGCTCATTAGAGAAAAAATCAGAAAGCATAGATACTAAAACTTATAACTGGACATCAGCATAAGAGTGAAAAACAGAAAGAGAAAACTTAACCAATAATTGAAGCACTACGTTGGCCAGCAAGATCTTCGTCAGGGAGACTCAAAAGTGAAGCTCTGGACAATATAACTGAATTTATCAACTCCAGCTAAGCTGACGTTTAAAGTATTTACCGGTTTCGAGCAAATGGAGGTAACCAAGTTTTGAAGAACGAATTCAATGTATACGAGTCCGATGATATAGAATAAAATCATACAGTCATTTAGTTAGCTTTTACAAAGGAAAAAATCATGATTTAACATAAAATAATTTTTTTCAGTATTAGCTGATGATACAATGGATATTTCCCAAACCAGAACAGTTTTCACTTTGTTGTAAGGTACGCGATTGGTGGTGATGGGGTGATACTCTTTTACTTTAAGAGAGGATTTTGTTATCATTTGTTCCGGTTTATATGATACTCAGGGAAAGCATTGGCAAGTGTAATTTTGGAGAGACTCGGCTATCTTGATTTTGGCTTCGAAAATTTAAGAACCCAAAGGAGATATGATGCAAACACTCTTCACAGAAGGCAGATTACAGGGAGTGCAATATGTTGACTGGAACAGTATCTTTAAAGCTCTATACACACACTGTGTCGCACATTGTTTAAATCTATGTCTCTTAGACTCTTGCATTTAAGTAAAGATTTACAAATAATATATATAAATGCCTAATAATATGCACTTTTTTAATTCAATCAAAGCGCACAAAACTTCTGGAAAGTAAAATATAAAATAAAAGAGTTTTCTATATAGTAACCATAGCATATAGAGTTAAAGATCATTGCGGGATTTAGATGGCGTGACAAGCTGACAGTTTCGCCACTTTAAAGAGGCTCTTAAGATATGCCGTCATTGGAAGAAATAAAAGAATGGCTGGTGAATTATCACAGAAAGCACTTTGTTAAATTCAATCAGTAATTAGAATTTTATAATAACATTAAATGTTTTTAAACATTCTTAAGAATAATCTACACCTTATCGAAACAGTTACAGAGTGTCCATTGGTTTTGTTGTCAGGCTTTCATCTTTATCGAGAAAGGCGATGACTAAGCAACACGAAAAGATAGACAAAATGCAAGAGCTTTGGAGTTTCACGCTTCCTATTCACACAAGCTAAAAATGTATCCGACAGCTTAGGTATTGAAATAACAATTCAGAACTACGAAGTTCAGAAACATGTTTATAAACATACCTGATCCCGGATCATATTACCGCATCTCAGTTTTTATTCCGTTTATTGATGATCTGATTTCTTCGTTGACTGATCGATTTCTCTCGCATGAAACGCCCGCATCAAACAACTGGCATATTTTATAGAAAACTGCGTACGCCTGCAGCTTATAATGAAAAGCATCTCTGTACTTTGGCTAACCTTCAGACCCTCGAGGATACACTAAAGGAGAGTGGTGTATCTGGCAGCGTAAATGGCTATTAGAAAATGAAAAAAACAAAAACTGCGATCGGTACTTTGGCTAAGTGTGATAAGAGGAGGTTTCCTAACATTGCTATTCTCTTGAATTCTTAGCAGTTTTGCCTGTATCCACCGCAACAGTAGAAAAAAACTTTTCAACATCAAGACGTCTGAAAACATGTTACGGAATAGGTATTTGGGGAGAGGATGCATGCACAGGTCAGCACTTACATCATTCCATAGCATCAGATCTCAGCACAGAAGGGTGGCAATAGAAAATATTTTGGATACCTCAGCCAAAAAAACAAAAGGAAAGCTACAGGAATTGACCTTATAAAACGATGATAAGTTATTAAGGAATTATATATTTATATATATATATATATATATATATATATATATATATATATATATATATATATATATATATATATATATATATATATATTTAACTATATATATATATATATATATAATTTTATTTTCAATATACTATTATTATACTATTATTTCTATTATATATATATACATATACTATATACACATATATAATACCTAATAACTATATATATAATTACGCACTACCTACTCTTTATATATATATATATATATCTCATCTCTCTTTACTATATATATATATCTCTATGTATATCACTCTTTCTTTCTCTTTCATATATCTCCATATCTCTCCTATATATACCTCTACTGCCTACTCTGCTCTAATTTTAGCTTCCACAGAGCTTTAGAAGTGTCTTTGGCTCACTGCGAGGGTTACACCATACCCCGAAAAAAATTTATGGCTACGGGCCTGATATGTATATATATATATACATATAATAATATATTATTTTATATATCTCTTATATAACTATATATATATATATTATACTTTACTTTCTACTATATACTACTCAACTCACTCTCTTATATATATATATACTCTATAACATATATATATATATATTAACATGGGTGGGCGTAGGCAGGATTTCATTGGGGGCAAAATAGTGATTGTAACATAACACTATATATACTCTCTTATCTCCCTATATATATACTTTTATATATCATATATATATATATTTTTATACTATATCTTTTTTTCTCTATATATATAATCTCTACCTTATATATATATCTTTTTTCATACATACTACTACACATATATATTTATATATATATATATACCCTATATAAATTATGGTCTTCAAAATTTTGCTGTTTTTTTTATTTTTGCAATTGTTTTTTAATGTGTGTTGTCTGCAGCTGAATATCAACAGGTACGCCTTCCGAAGTTGATTTAACAGCTTTGTAGCCACCAGAAATGCTATCAGCTTGCACAGAGAAAGGACTTACAGCGGAGAATAATGTCAGAAGAATCAGCTGTGCTGCAAAGCTTCCTTCTTAGTTGACTTACAGACAGTATGAACATGAAAACATTTTGAAGAACTTGGCTAATATAATGGGTTGTCTAGGCAATTATTAAATTACTACTTCATTATATCTACCTGGATTAGATATTTTCTTTTTAGTTTTTCTACTGACCATAAAGAAACATATCAATGATATAAGGTTCATAATTTTATTTCACCAAGATTTAGGGGGGTTTTTACCTCTACTACCACTAAATCATATTTATATATATATATATATATATATAATATATATATATAACATGCTCTTATTAATATATATAATATATTAATAACTTTACCACTCTTTTCTATTATCTTCATATCTTAGACTATATTTTATATATATAATATATAATAACTCATATCTTATACCATATATCTTTTACTTTTTCTGCTCCCATATATATATTTTTATATATATTATATACATATTTTTATATTTACTTATATACTATATATATATATACACATGTATATATATATATTAACATATATATGTCTTTCTTTATACTCTTCTTTATTTCTTCTCCCATCTACACTTTATATAACTTATATATATACTTTTATATATACCTCTCTTTTATATGAATTGATTAAAACAGGTTTTTCAGGACTGATTCTGCCTCCACCACATTTATCTCGGACACACAGAAGAGTGTGTTTATGGGTACAGTAAATTGGGTTTCTTGATTTTCATGCAGTTACTGCAGCTCTTACTTGGGATACCTCTTCAGAGAATATTAAGGAAGGTAGGGAAATAAATTCGACATTTTTTTTAAATCAATTTAAAATTATTATTATTTAATATGAAATATTTTAAAATTAGTAGCTTATATGTTTCATCTAACCAATTAAAAAGAAAAAATAATACTATTTTGTTCCACCGTTCTGTGGCAAGCGCCTAATACACAATTACACTTTCAATGGCGTGGTTTACCTTACGCGCTGCACTACGGTATTGCAGATCAATCAGTTCAAATTGAAGAACACTCCAGATGGCACTGCGCAAGAACATTTATGAAATTTTGGCGATCATTCTAGTTTATCCTTTTCCATTCTTATTTTAATCAGACTATCAACAAAAAGCAAATCTTATCCTCTTAGCGTCGATGTCGAGGCTTTTACAGTATCTCTTTCCGTTTGTTTTTATTGGCAAATGAAAGAAAATCAACGACTAATATCTTTGAATACTGAGTAAAAACTCTTTGTCGAAATTACTTTAAAAAAATATTAAGAACAGAAGAAGGTTAAAGTTGTACGTTTCCGAAGATGTTGCAGTTGTGTAGAAGACTATGACCAGGCCAGGGAGAGATGAAGGGACCGAGGTTGTGAGGTATTTTAATTATGCTTCCTTCGTCCCAATCAAAAATCCGAGAAAGTTCAAAGTTTAGTCGCTGTAAGGTTACCTTCCAAGCATTGTTAGACGTCTTTTAAAATGATAGGTGTAATAGAGGGTCGAGTCGTTGACATAGAAGTGAATAGGTAATAAAAGATAAAGTAATAGAAAGTAGAAAAAAAGAAGTAGAAAGAAATTTGTTGGAAATGGAGAGAGAACTCTAAGGAACATCAATCTATTACGAACGATATCCTTCTACAGCAGCTATTATGGAACGACCGGAAAGGAAAGCAGAGAGAAGGATAGATCTGAAAAGAGAGATATCAAAGTTTTGTGACAGACTTTATCGATTATTTCCGATATATCCAGCGCTATAGTTTTGTGACAGACTTTATAGATTATTTCCGATATATCGAGCGCTATAGTTTTGTGACAGGCTTTATCGATTATTTCCGATATATCCAGCGCTATAGTAAAAGATTCCCCGAAATGGCGAAGATCAGATAACTAAGAGTCAGAAAAATGGGAAAGAAGAACACCGGTAGAGCGCGCCTTACGGAAGCCGTATTGTAATCAGAAATAAATTAGAAGACTTAAGATGTTTCCAATTTTTTCTGTTTAGGAAAGATTAAGATGTTAAGGTGTTATGGATAGATTCAAAACATTGGAAAGTACGTAAGTTAAAGAGATAGGACGAGAGTTAGAGAGAGTTGAGATGGATTCTCTTTTTCGACACACACATTGAATGAGCAAATGCCTTTGAAATACACATATATAAAAAGTAGAAATAATAATTTTTTTTGCTTAATAATAAGATCTTTTTTTTTTTTTTTTTTCTTTTTCTTTTTTTTAGAACACTCATCGCGTCAAGGCGCAAGCTCGAATCATATGTTTTGAAAACCATGGGGGATCAAACCATACCTATTGATTCTTAGTATAAAGCTCAGAAAGAGCATCCTTTAGAAGAAATTACATTGTTATCTATTAATGAGTTGAAGGGGTGGAGGAGGAGAAGGAATAGCTCGGAAATAGTCTAAGATGGAATAAGAGGCAAATGTTTGGGCGAAGAATTTAGCCTTAGCGGAAGGTAAAACGGTAGTTATGTCTTCGTAATATACAAGAGGAAGGAAGGAAGGAAGGAGGAAGAAGCATAATTAGAATTGATATTTTCTGGAAATGACAGAAAAAAACGTGTGAAGAGAAACCAGGAAAGATCAATTCATTTTCTACGAAGAAAGCCAGTGTCACAGAGTGAGTTTTGTAAGATTCCGGGACGAAAGAGTATATTCCTGAAGTCCCTGTCACTATGGCGAATAAAACGAGAAGAAGCAAAGTTAAACAAAGATTTATTACTTCAAGTTGATGGGAGAAAATATGGCGCGGCACACCTCGAAACCAGAGAATATCACTTCGGCTATGCTCTCTGTAAACTTCGAGGGATTCCCTCCCACCGAAGAAGTAATCATTTCATGCAAAATCAAAGACATACGATCGAAGGCTCCACCAGTTTGCAGCACCAAAGCCCTAAAAACGTTTCCTAGCCATAGGTGGAGATCTTTCCAGTGAAAAACTTAAAGAGATGGAACAGATGCATTACATAGATATGAAGGTGATATGAGGATAAGGAGAAAGATTGTAAGTTTAGGAAAGATCTAGTATGTCGAGTTTATCTCCAAGGAGATCAGGATACTTTTGGAGCTGTGTACCTTCAGCTCGAGGTTATATTAGGTACAAAATGGTAAGCGAATTCACCAGCTATATCTTGAGAATTAAAGGGAAGCCATTGGAGATGATGAACAATGAAATTACAAAGGATAATGATTTCAGAAAAAATGAGAAAAAGAAAAAATATGCTCCATATTTGGGTTTAAGTGTTCAAACAATTTTGGATAGTCATTTGAGTTAAGAGACAAATATCCAGAGCAAATGAATAAGTTGAAGGTAAAAAAAATTGGACATTAAGTTAAAAAAAAAAAATTGGAAGACCCGAAATGAGGCACGAGAGCAAACAGAGCCACTGAGCTTATAATGAACAATTAACCACCTTTGACTGGAAAATGAGGATAGAGAAAATAAGATGGAACAGAGTTGGCTATAAGAGCGCTCAAGCACCCAAGTTTTGGAATGAATAAAAGGTGAGTTTTGAGGAAGAGAGGTGATGTTCAACAATGAGACCGTCAACTCCCAAGTGGTGTTGGATGGAGGGGAAGCTGAGCAGTTATTATTTGGTAGTCGCCAGTCTTAATTTCTTCGAGTCTATGTTTATTTGCCTCATTTTGAAAGTAATGTAAAAATATAGTATGACGTGTAATAGAGTTGTAATGTGTGAATAAATCAGAACCTCTGGTCACCCATAGTCACTCCTGTGTTGGAATATGCGATGAGAGCCAATGAAGTGAACCATTGGAGCACAAGAGTGCAATGGGATGTCTCCTAACATAACACCTGTACAATCAAAGGGGTAATCTCATCATTTCAAATGTCTCTACACCCTCTCTTATAATATATGAGAGAGATATATATATATATTATATATATATATATATATATATATATATATATATATATATATATATATATATATATATATATATATATATATATATATATATATAAATGTTTTGTTATATTGTATATATATATATATATATATATATATATATATATATATATATATAAATATATATATATTATATATATATATATATATATATATATATATATATATATATATATATATATATATATATATATGTCAGTGTGATAAGGTTTGAGTGAATCCGGAGCTGAAAT
This sequence comes from Trachelipus rathkii, assembly GCA_015478945.1. Lineage (NCBI taxonomy): Eukaryota > Metazoa > Arthropoda > Malacostraca > Isopoda > Trachelipodidae > Trachelipus > Trachelipus rathkii. Next base: position 8,484 of record JABUQX010142451.1, read on the forward strand.
ATTTTTTTGGTTTAGTACGAACCTGAGGAAGAAAAAAAAATCTTTTTCTCATTAAAATAAAGTGTTCGGAGCAAGAACCAATTTGTTTTGGGATGAAACCAGAGCCGGAGCCGGAGCCGGAGCTGGAGCAGGAGCTGGAGGAAATGTCGGAGCCAATTTTTTTATTTTTTAAGGTCGGGCATGAGAAAAAAAATTTTTTTCTATAAAATAAAAGTGTTCGGAGCAGAAGTTTTTCTTTGGGTAGAACCAGGGCCGAAACCGAAACCGAAACCGAAGCCAATTTTTTGGTAGAGTTAGTGCCGGAGTCGGATCAAACAATTTAATATAAAATAAAGGAGGTCGGTGCCGGATCCGCATATTTTAATATGATTAAACCCTAGTCGAGATCGGGTAATTTAATCGGAGTTCGTGTCGGAGCAGAAAAAAAATTTTAGCTCCGCAAATTTGATTCTATAATTTTTAAATTTCTAAAATTAAAAAGTAAAATAAAATGAATAAATTTGCAACTTTCTAAATGTATAGTCAAAGCAATAACAATAAATAAATGGTCAAATTAGACATGATCAACATTTAAAATTGTCAAACATATACAATATTGTTTAATGTTTACCATAATGAAGTATTATTGTTTAATATTGTTTATTGCTATTGTTTATTTAATATTGTTATAATATTGTTAATTGTTTACCACAATGTAATATTTTTTTAACTATTATAATATGTTTAAAGTGAATTAATATCCTATTGTTTAAAGTTAGCAAATTAAATTGTTATTCCAAATTTTATTTTCATGCTAAGAATAATAAATAGTTGATCTAACTATAATATTTATGTTTACATTTTTTTGTCAAATGTGTTTTAATTAAAATAAAAATTTACATTTGAAAGTTAATACTTGATTAGTTAATATATATATATATATATATATATATTAGACCCAAAATTAATCTTATCATTAGATATATATATATATATATATATATATATATATATATATATATATATATATATATATATATATATATATATATATATATATATATATAATTATTAGTATATTTATTAATATATATATATATATATATATATATATATATATATATTACATATATATATATATATATATATATATATATATATATATATATATATATATATAAATATATATAATTATTATTATATTTATTAATATATATATATATATATATATATATATATATATATATATATATATATATATATATATATATATATATATATATATATATATATATATATATATATATATATATATATATATATATATATATATATATATATATATATATATATGGTTAAATTTACCATTCGAGGTTCAATCTGCTTACTGTATTCATTTTTTTCTGTGATATAAGAAGTATAGCTATATAGTACAAGTACTGGAACTTGCAACAGAAACTTTACATAAATATAAATGGAAGTTATTGATATAATTTTAACGATAAGAAGTAAGTATATTCTGACAATAAAAATAATAC
>JABUQX010142451.1:15000-17500 GCA_015478945.1 Trachelipus rathkii
TTATTATGTATATATATATATATATATATATATATATATATATATATATATATATATATATATATATATATATATATATATATATATATATATATATATATATATACAGTAAGTGAAATAAATAAATTGGACTAGTTAATAAATAAATTATATTAGTTAGTCCCTCGGAGAAAAATATTTATTATATTCTGAATAAATATTAAATAAATATTTTTAATTATTTAATTAAAAATATGTTAAATTATTTTTATTATAAATTTGAAAAGCTATGTATTATAACTTCGGGCTATGTTAATTATGAATAGTTATTTGGGAAGATTAATAAGGGCATGGAGTTTTTTGAAAAACTCGAATTTCCTTATTTATTTAGAATCCCTTTTGCACCTTTAAGGTGAAGAGGAAGCTCTTGTACAAGGGCTGTAAAGAATATAGTTACATTGCAAGCCTGGCCAGCTTGATGGAACAATATTCCTTTACAATATTTTAAAAAACCCAAATAATTCCTTTCGCATAAAAGCGTATTATGTTAAGGTTTATATATATATATATATATATATATATATATATATATATATATATATATATATATATATATATATATATATATATATATATATATATATATATATATATATATATATATATATATATATATAGTGAAAGATGAATTTGAAAATATAGTATGGTTCTCGGAGGTCCTATAAAATATTTGGTATAAGTTTTAATAAAAAACGAAGTGTTTTCGTAAAATATAATACTAAACCTTAATTCTCGTTGTTTCAAGTTAAAATAATAATAATTACAACGTATAAAACGTATGAAAGTACACCTTAGCTATTGGCCTTTCTACTTAGCGGTTCTTTGCGCGTGGTTCTTTGCTACGAATGCGACGGACTCCGCGGAATTTGTTAAAAACGCGACGATGGCTTGGACGATGAATTTGCGATTCAACCCGACGAAAGCGACGATGAATTTGCGATTCATCCCGACGATGAAAATAAATTAACAAAACGCTTTATAAAACAAAATGACGGAACATAACGAAAAAACAACAAGGTTAAAAAGAGGGTTCTCAAAAAATTAGGGTTCTCAAAAATGGACCGTAGAATACAAAAGGTCAAATATTCAAAAAAGGGGGTTCTCAAAAATTAGGGAAAATAGGGGGGTGACACGTACGACGGATGCTCCACATCCGGCTGGCACACCCCTTCTTCGAAGGGGTGCCAAAAATTACGGTGCCAAAAAAGCCTCAGGTAGGTCCCTGGCTGGGCAGCTCTGCGGCGGCACATCGGTGTCCGGAATCCCTCCCCTACTACTTTCATTGATTTATTTGCATTACCTTTTATTATTTCCAACTCTATTTATTAGTAGAATTCTTATAGATGCATTTATATATTCCTATGCAGAGATTCCACTTCAGCTCTTTACATGTACAATAGACACACAAGAATGAAAATTTGTTTTCATTCATATTTTGCCTGAAGATTAAATAATCGTCGTGTGTGTAAAAGTGTGTGTGTGTGTGTGTGTGTGTGTGTGTGTGTGTGTGTGTGTGTGTGTGTGTGTGTGTGGGTGTGTGTGTGTGTGTGTGTGAGAAATTAAAAAAAAAATGTATATGTCGATAATCTATTAATTAAATTTTATTACTTAGACTAGAAATTCTAGCAATAAGAAGTAGAGTTGTTCATCTTCCCTCCCTACCAAAAAAAACACTGAAGTTAATTGATTAATTAATTATCTATATATAAGAACATCATAAGTTACATTTAATTTAACTTGAACAGACATTATTACGATTATAGATCTTATATATAAATGGAATATTCCCAGCACAATGACTATCAACACCTTGTTTTTTTTCTTCTAGATATTATTAGATAAAATTAGAATGTTTTGTTAACTGAGGAACATAGTTTTAAACAATTTAAAACACAATGACCACAGGAAAGTTAAATATTCATTTTTTATTTAATTTAAAGGCCAGACTAGTTCGGAATTCAGCATAAAATAATTTTAAAAATTTCTACTACTTTTCAATAATTCACCACTAATTAGGTAGGTTAAGTATTTACCTTTAGAAATCGAAACCAAACTCATTAAGTGTTTCGTTCTTTATTTGATCAAGAGTCAATGCGTCATCAAAGAGTGAAAATAACTCTCACCCATTAATTAATATTCTTCCTAAAATACTGTAAAAATATCTTTTTAATTTCTTTTCTCAAAATTCTTTGATCATAAATTTCACGCCAACTTCTCTTTTCAGCTTAACCTTCCATATTAAAATTTCTTATCACATTTCACCATTTTCATTTCAACAATTGTACACGACTACAGGTAATTTGATTTCCTTTTTATCTATAGATTTTTTTTTATCTTCATGAAATAGTCCCTCATATCATACGTAATAAAAACCCAACACTCTTATCGTATTTTAACCAGTATTCTATCAGCGAAAACAAGCATCTGTCTTGCAACCCTTTCTCCTGCTCAAGCAGTTCCG
>JABUQX010142453.1:2500-7500 GCA_015478945.1 Trachelipus rathkii
TTTGATTAGGATGCTAATTATGACACACACACACACACACACACACAATAATAATAATAATAATAATAATAATAATAATAAATAATAATAATAATAATAATAATAATAATAATAATAATAATAATAATAATAATAAATAATAATAATAATAATAATACACACAATAATAATAATAATAATAATAATACAATAATAATAATAATAATAATAATAATAATAATAATAATAATAATAATAATAATAATAATAATAATAATAATAATAATAATAATAATAATAATAATAATAATAATACAATAATAATAATAATAATAATAATAATAATAATAATAATAATAATAATATAATAATAATAATAATAATAATAATAATAATAATAATAATAATAATAATAATAATAATAATAATAATAATAATAATAATACACACACACACACACACACACACACACAATAATAATAATAATAATAATAATAATAAATAATAATAATAATAATAATACAATAGAAAAAAACAATATCAGCCTCGACTTAGATGAGCTTACATTTAATTCATGATATAAAGATTTTGTTTGATAATATTAAGTTCACTTAAAAATAATTGAAAATACCTTTTCACAGAAGTAGAAAGTATCTTTACAGTAATTTTTTGTAATTTGCTTTCTATTTCAAGTTTCAAGTTCTTGGAAATAAAATGAGGGAATTAAGCTGAAAAAGGGCAGCGGCTATCAGAAGAAAAATAATACAGCAGATTCTAAATATGGCAATGAAGCCTAAGAAAAAGCAAAAGTGACTGAGACGGCAATTAGAATAAAAGTTATACCATGAAACAATTAAATAATCTTATAGGATTTTTAATTATAACTAAATTTCCAGACAGACTCCAACCCATCATCAAAACTCATGTGTTAGGTGACGTGTTAGGGTATAGAAAGACTATGACTTAAATCGTACAAAATCATAGCACGATAACTATAGTGATAAAAACAAGTAACCAATGCAATATCAAAATATTCTTTATATATATATATATATATATATATATATATATATATATATATATATATATATATATATATATATATATATATATATATATATATATATATATATATAAATATATATATATATATATATATAGTTATATATATATATATATATATATATATATATATATATATATATATATATATATATATATATATATATATATATAGTATATATATATATATATATATATATATACCGGTATATATATATATATATATATATATATATATATATATATATATATATATATATATATATATATATATATATATATATATATATATATATATATATATATATATGAAGATGGCCTACGAGCTTCTTATTCAGATCAAAGCAATATAACTCCTTTTAAGACTTGGTAGTTTGGTTTTTTTTTTTTCTGTTTGGCACAGAAAGAGAGTCTTAAAGGTTAATTTTGATAGACCTTTATGCGCTGATCACGAATACCATAACCGTTTTTCAAACTAATAAGTATTTATCGAGATAATCCATCTAGGTTTGGGATAGGTTTACTGCAACATCGATTCCTACCGGTTAGGTCTAGTTTTCTGGCAACGTCGATCCTTGTTGGCATCCGCAGGCGTTAGCAATAGTTGCTGGCAGCAGAGCTAGGCTAGTTTAGGTTAGGTAAAGTTTGGTTGGGTTCGTCATAGGAACTCTAATGAACACAACAAAACCTAACCTAACGTAACCTACCTCTAATGCCAGCAATTACTACTACTACTACTACACACTATTACTAACTCTTGTAGCAGGCTATATGGGGACAGGCATTGCCGTAAACCTAGACCTAACATGTATGAATTAACATTTCCATAAACCTAGATTTAACCTTTTTTGATCTGATCTACATACAGTAATCATATTGGTGATCATCGTGTAAAAGTCTATCAGAATTCGAGGTTTTTTTTAGTTGAAAAATTTTCACCCCCTAAAGTAAAAGAGCATATATATATATATAATAGCAATTAATTCATATATATAGTATATATATATATATATATATATATATATATATATATATGTATATATATATATATATATATATATAGTATATATATATATATATATATATATGCATATATATATATTAGAGGAGTATATCTTTGAGAGATATTTCTATTATATTATATGTATTGTATCTCCTGGGGAATCTATTGCTCTTATGAAACATAAACCAAAGATAAATATGGGAAATATAATTACTTCCATTCTTTTAAACCTTTAAATAACAAAAAGTGAACGAAGGATAACTTTTCTAACTTTAAAATTGTTAAAAAATATTTTATTTATGTTTATTATTAGGTTATAACGATTTTTATTTTACCAAATGGCTAAAAATCTGAAAAATAAAAATTATTCCTTGAAAATGTCCGAAGTGTACGGACGAAAGCTTGGTATTATACTTAATTTTAAAGAAAATTTCTTCTGTTGAAAGAAATACTTTCAGGAGGCTTGAAAAAAGCAAAATCATATAATAATAATAATAATAATAATAATAATAATAACAATAATAATAATAATAATAATAATAATAATACACACACACACACACAATAATAATAATAATAATAATAATAATAATAATAATAATAATAATAATAATAATAATAATAATAATAATAATAATAATAATAATAATAATAATAATAATAAATTGATCTTGATGATGATAATAATGGTTGTATAAATTTAAAAGAAAGAACGAAAATGCAAAGAATGGAGGAACAGTGGAACAGAAAAACGAAAAGTCAGAATTGTTTAAAACCTGATTAGAAGGAGTGATTTTCTGGGAAGTTATTGTAGAGAAGAAAAAGTTTCTATAGTTAATAAATGCATTTGAAGGCAACGGATAATTAGATAAATAATATATTTTTTTTAATTTAAAATCAAATTTTTGTTTCAATAAAAGTTATTTTTTAAAAAATAATAAAAAATCATTTGACGAAATTATAAAAAACAATTGGTGTGAAACAACGAAATAACTCTACATAATTCTTCGGGAAATAAAATAATTTTAATTTTTTTGTTCACTTAAAAACTTAAGTCTTTTACCTTTAAATGTAGTAATGGAAGATGCTAAAATTTAGGTGAGAACGTCCTGGCCAATACCCACTGATGAAAGTTTCTTATTAGAAATTGCCTGGGGCTGGGGAACTAATATGTAGTTCACACCACCCTGCATCTATTCTATGTGGGATATTTTGTATAACATTAAAACAATAATAATAATAATAATAATAATAATAATAATAATAATAATAATAATAATAATAATAATAATAATAATAATAATAATAATAATAATAATAATAATAATAATAATATAAATAATAACAACAACTAATAATAATAATAAATAATAATAATAATAATAATAATAATAATAATAATAATAATAATAATAATAATAATAATAATAATAATAATAATAATAATAATAATAATAATAATAATAATAATAATAATAATAATAATAATAATAATAAGCAATATCAATAAGTATAATTTTAATTTTCAGCTCTTACGAAGGAATAATCCTGTAGCCTGATAGGAAAATAATCTAACACATCTGAACTAACAGAAAATGAAGTTTGCCTCATATTGTAAAAGGCTCTTACTTCAAAATATGATCGGTAATTTATATAAAGATCTACTGCAATTCATGGAACAGCTGATTATCTGAGAGAATATGAAAATAATAATAATAATAATAATAATACACACACACACACACACACACACACACACACACACACACACATACATAATAATAATAATAATAATAATAATAATAATAATAATAATAATAGAAGATGAAGATGAAGATGAAGATGAAAAATTAAATAAATATAATAATTAAATAAAAATAATAATTAAATAAAAATAATTAACTAAATTTTAGACAATTATTCTTATGTTAACAATGATAATGATAATAACTAACAATTACAATTACATTTAGATAAATTTCCTTTTGATACATATATCTATTTTTTTCTTGAAATATTCGATGTTGTTCTGGTTAAATATGTCATTAGAAAGATTATTCAATCTCTCAATTACATGTTAAGAAAATAAATTTCTTTCCTATATTATACTGGTTTGAAATTGCTTTTGAGAAAGTTCGTTTCCTTTGTTACCTGTTTCACCATTAAAATCTTATAAAATCGTATGTAATTAACGAACTTTCAAGCTTATTTAAAAATTTTGAAACAATATCCCTCTCGATCGTTTTGTCTCTATAAATGTTAATCAAGTTCAAGTTATCGTTGCTTGTATGCTCTCTTTCAATTCAGGTTGTATTAGTCATTGTATTGGTATTATTAGCAAGAGTTATGATTTTTGCTTGGTTCGTTTTACTCCTTGAAAAGGCATTGGGCCTCTGTCAGGATTCGCTATATCTGGTTTATCAAAACCGTGATTTTGGTAGTCGAGTGATTTAATTTCTGAAAGTGATTAACTTGCGCAACGACAAACCTGGTTTGTTTCCCTCACCCACTGGATTCGATAAGGGGTATAGGGAATGGGAACTCGGTATGTTATATCGACTGAGCTATGACATACTGCAGTAGTTAGTTATAGCAGTAGTTTTAAATAAAAAAAATTCCAATTTTCTAATAATAATAATAATAATAATAATAATAATAATAATAATAATAATAATAATAATAATAATAATAATAATAATAATAATAATAATAATAATAATAATAATAATAATAATAATAATAATAATAATAATAATAATAATAAAAATAAAAATAAAAATAAAAATAAAAATAAAAATAAAAATAAAAATAAAAATAAAAATAACAATAACAATAACAATACACACACACACACACACAACAATAATAATAATAATAATAATAATAATAATAATAATAATATACTTATCATTAATGGAGTTCTGAATGTAATCTTTTTTTTTCATTGATAAATAGC
>JABUQX010142453.1:22500-24438 GCA_015478945.1 Trachelipus rathkii
GGATTATTTAAGCGTTTTATTGAAAGGTTTAAAGTAAGTATATATATATATATATATATATATATATATATATATCTTTCTTTCTTTAACTTATATATATATATATATATATATATATATATATATATATATATATATATATATATATATATATATATATATATATATATATATATATATATATATATATATATAAAAAAATATATATATATATATATATATATATATATATATATATATATATATATATATATATATTTAAATAATATATTCGTAACATAATATAATATAACATAATTATAAGCAGTTGACTCCGTTAATATTGGGTTGGGTTAATTTAGGTTAAGTTTGGTTAGGTTAGGTTAGGCCCAAAATTTTAATGTATTTACCCTAAAATTATTAAAATAACGATACATAAATTATTGCTTTTCGCTCCTGGAGTTAGAAGCTGCTTATAAATAACTTCCTATATAACTAAATATATATATATATATATATATATGTATATATATATATATATATATATATATATCTATATATATATATATATATATCTTTCATATACTAGGTGTGTGTGTGTGTGTGTGTGTGTGTGTGTGTGTGTGTGTGTGTGTGTGTGTGGGTGTGTGTGTGTGTGTGTGTGTGTGTGTGTGTGTGTGTGTGTGTGTGTGTGTGTGTATTGCCTCTTTTTAAACAAAGATTAAAAAGTATACTTATGATTTTATTATAATTTCAGATTTTGGAATTGAAATTTTCCTCTTTAATTTAATATTGCCTTGTTTTAATATTTTTCTTTTAGTATATTATTAAACTTTAGCAATTAAAGAGCTTATTTTAATATGTTGCTTAGTTTTATCTTCACTTCTGTTAATTTTTCTTAAAGAAGATTATACAGAAACTGAACACGCAATTTTATCTTAAATTTTGGATGTATATTTCGCTTCAATGCTTGCACATTTAACCATTTTGATGTTAAATGCTGATGGAGGATTAGGTTTTTTGATCGTTCATTCCTCAAAGACATTTTCCACTTCAGCTTCAAAATCCATGAAAAAAAAAATTATTGTAATATATTGTTTAAGAATATATTAATTTTTATTATATATCATTTGTATTTATAAGTTTGAAATATAATACGCTTTAAGTTGTTGCCATCAGAATCTGTGCATTTGTCGAGAAATAGGAAAAAAACTTTATATTAAAAATTTAAAAAGAGAAGTTCATGATATCAAAGATGAAGAAGGCTAAAGTTAGATTTATGAGGAGTTCAGTACCTGTTATTTTTAATTTTTATACAGATTTATTTGAACCTTGTCACAGTCTAAAGCCTCTTCTTTACAAATTGTTAATGATAATCCAGAAGGGAGGGGATAAAGTTTATCTTGCCAAAATTTTGGTGGATGATCATGAATCTCTTTTGCAAACATTTGAAGTAACAGCAATACCTGCAGTTTTATCAATTCATTGGACTCGTCATTGACAACAGGTCAAAGCTTTTGTTGAAAATTTGATTAAAGTTTCAGGCTCATAATATAGTTAACTTTGAGGCAAGGAATTTGAGAACTTTTATCATGGTCAAACTTTTTTTCAAATATATTTATGAGGCCGTATCGGATATCAGAAATTTATAATTTTTTAAATATATTTATGATTTTTAGATCAGACGGAGAGAGAGAGAGAGAGAGAGAGAGAGAGAGAGAGAGAGAGAGAGAGAGAGAGAGAGAAGCCGGTTTTATTAAAAGAAAATTAAACCTCTGGAGAGATTATAAAAGATTTATTGCTCTCCGAAATGGATTAGCAAATGTCCGAAATAGAAAAAAAAGATTACAAAGTCTTATTTGTTTTTTACTTTGAAAACTTTTGAATTTAATTCAACATTTAAAATTAGTAAATACGTTTCATTTAATCCTTGCAATCACTTAACCTTTCAAACATCTG
>JABUQX010142454.1:0-5000 GCA_015478945.1 Trachelipus rathkii
ATAACTCAGGTCAAAGAGTAATTCCAGTATAGACAAAGAATCATTATTTATTATTATTTTTATAAATATATTTCAAGTTGAAGTCCCCAGCAGCGGTAAAGGGTTAAGCATGTAAGAAGGAAATGTTTTCCTTACTTGTGATTGGTCGGAGTAGTTTTCCCCTAGTTCATAAGTACTCAGCATGAGCCCCACCCGCAAAGGCAGCCAACCCCGCACCCGCTGGTGCGTCCCGCCGCATCCCCGTCCGCCGCGTGCGCCCGCAGGCGCAATATTTCCGCGTCCCCGCCCGCCGCGTGCGCAATATTTCCGCGTACTCGCCAGCCGTTAGTGTTATTTACTTCATGCCTATTGTTATTATTATTTTATAAATATATTTCAAACTGAAACATGCTGGATCGGTAAGATCCTTTAAGCAGGTAAGAAGGAAATGTTTACCTTTCTTGTGAGTGGACGGAGTAATCCTTATCTCTATATGACCTCGTATGTGATTGGTCGAGAATTATTTTATCGCTTTTTGGTTTTACGTATGTAAAAACATGTTTTTTCATATCCTGAACCTAGGGTTCGTTTATTTAAACTCTTAACATACATGTAAATATTTATTTAAGAAAGTAAAAATAAGGATAATAAAAACTTTACTATATAATTAGAAATTTAATAATCATTATCTTACAATAATATATATATATATATATATATATATATATATATATATATATATATATATATATATATATATATATATATATATATATATATATATATATATATATATATATATATATATATACTGCTGAATAATTCATAACTATAATATATATATATATATATATATATATATATATATATATATATATATATATATATTTATATATAAAGGCTAAAAAAATATTTACAATGATTTTATATAGGTTCACATTAAATATAATACAGGAATATTATTATATAACACTTCCACATACATTTTACACATAATGTTTATGATTATTTTATATTAAAATTCTCTAAATCTTTGCAAATATGCCAATCATTTATATCATTATCGATGATATAGTTTCGTGTCTCATTAATACACTCAGTTAACACATACGTAAAAAGTTCCCACTCAGATATCATAGTATATTTACATTCGGGGTCACCTGCATAAATACTTTCCTGCCATTGTTTTCTAAGTAGATAAATGAATTTCTGTACGTCTATAGAACTTAGGAAGCGGTCGATACTGTGCGTAGGATCATCGATCAGGGTTTTCTTAAATGCGTAGTATTCTTGGTATAACATGTAATGAATTACGGTTACGTAATTAGATAACATAAATGTCTTCTTCATCTGTATTAACATTCGCTTGCGTACCTCTAACATATATTTCATCTGCGCTAGGCCTGAAATGTAGAATCCAAATGATGTAGGTTCAAATACTCCTGTTTCATTATTTCTCTCCCATAATCTAACTTCCAAACTGATTATGTTTTGATGTTTATAAAATGATAGAGTAAGTTGCTTATCGCTGGTTTCTTCGCACAGGATAATAACTGTTTCGGTCCAGTTTAAAGCTGAGCTTGGTTTAAAGTATTCTGTAAGCCACTCTTCAGTGTGATTACATATACAAAGTAATTCACCTGGACTCACGAAAATACGCTTGGTATTATAACAGGGTGATTGGGTAGCACATTTGAAAAATTCAAATCCATCGGGTTTTCTTTTATATAAGAATGAAACCCTACTTCCTGGGATCTTGATTTTCCACTGGATAATGTCTTGTATTGGGGTATACATGTTAAGGTGGTTCATGATATACACTTAGTGAAAATAGAACACTTTTATTACAAACCAGAGAACTTGTGCACCGCTTAAGAGCCAAAACGAGTATGATTTTAAAATGAGCTTGGATCTAAAACACGCATCCTCCAATATAATTTTCATCCAATCACAGATAAGGTTCAGGATATGAAAAAACATGTTTTTACATACGTAAAACCAAAAAAAGCGATAAAATAATTCTCGACCAATCACATACGAGGTCATATAGAGATAAGGATTACTCCGTCCACTCACAAGAAAGGTAAACATTTCCTTCTTACCTGCTTAAAGGATCTCACCGATCCAGCATGTTTCAGTTTGAAATATGTGTGTTCAAAATAATAATAACAATAGGCATGAAGTAAATAACACTAATTATAATAATAATACGCGGGAATATTGCGCCTGCGGGCGCACGCGGCGGGCGGGAACGCGGAAATATTGCGCCTGCGGGCGCACGCGGCGGACGGGGATGCGGCGGGACGCACCAGCGGGTGCGGGTTGCCTTTGCGGGTGGGGCTCATGCTGAGCCCTGGTGGTTAACTTATGAACTAGTAAGGATTACCCCGACCAATCACAAGTAAGGAAAACATTTCCTTCTTACCTGCTTAAAGGATCTTACCGATCCAGCATGTTTCAGTTTGAAATATATTTATAAAAATAATAATAACAATGATTCTTGTCTATACTGGAATTACCTTTTGACCTGGTATTAGGATTAAATTAGACCGTCGAAAAAAAGGCTTATCCTAAATTTAGGCCTAAATTTAGGCCTAACGTAGTTATTGCACCACATTTTACAGAAAAGGTCAGTTTGAAATATATTTTGACTAGATTAGGCTTAAAAATCGCCCGGGATACAAAGTTATCCTACAACACATTTACAGAGGTCAGTTTCGTATCTGAAAGGAGTGCGGGTTGTTGTGTTTTCTCGTGATGGATTGTCAATGTACATAGATAATAATAATAATAATAAAGAAAACCCGAATTATTTAAAAAACTTTAATATTTTTAGTTAACATCGAGTGAATAATATAAATGTAAGTGAATAATTGTTATTTTTAAATAGGAACTTAGAAAGATTTTAATAAAATACATGTTATGTTAGCAGAGAAAAACGAAGAACTTATTTTGTTCTTTTTATACTTATTACATGGCTAAAGATGATGTAAAGCAGTAAGTCAATAGATCAAAACGTGGCATAGCTTGGTGTAGAGGGGTGCTAGGGGCTGACCTTACTGATTTACTGATTTATTGCTTTAAACTACGTAAAATAAATGTTTTTAATAAAATTTCATAAAATTTTAGTAAAAGTTATTTTAAAACTTGATAGTTATAAAATTTATAAACAAAAAGTATTAACAGTTAATAATAAATTCTTTGTTCAAAGGTAATGATTGATTTATTATAGAAGTTTTAAGAAACTTTGAAATAATTTTAGTTATATTTGAATGAGTAATATAAATGTACGTGTTTAATTAAAACATAAAATGTTTTAATAAATTATACGTTATATGTGTAAGTAAATCTGCGTGTGTAAGTAAATCTGTGTGTGTAAGTAAATCTGGGTGTGTGAGTGTAGGTAAATCTGCGTGTGTAAGTAAATCTGGGTGTGTGAGTGTAGGTAAATCTGCGTGTGTAAGTAAATCTGTGTGAGAGTGTAAGTAAATCTGTGTGTGACCGCGTGCGTATAAGTGTAAATGTAAGTGTCTATGGGTAAATGTAAGTGGCATAGTGAATGTGTGTATAAGTGTCATAGTGAATGTGTGTTCTAAATAATAATAACAATAGGCATGAAGTAAATAACACTAAGTATAATAATAAAAATAAAAATAAAATAATAAAAATAATAAAAATAAAATAATAAAAATAATAAAAATAATAATAAAAATAAATAAAAATAATAATAAAATAAATAAAAAGTATTAAAACAAAATAAAAAACATAATGTTAATAAATATATGAGTTAAAACAGTAAAGCAGAAAGTTAAAGCAGTAAAGCAGAAAGTTAAAGCAGTAAAGCAGAAAGTTAAAGCAGTAAAGCAGAAAGTTAAAGCAGTAAAGCAGAAAGTTAAAACAGTAAAACTGAAGGAAGTTAAGCGATGGCTTGAGAAAGTTAAAGCAGTAAGCTTAGAAGGGTTGGCGAGTAAAACGAAAGTTAAACAGTAGCAGAGGGTTAAGCAGTAAACAGTAAAACAAAGCATACTAATCCCCAGCAGTGTAAAGTGCCGCACCTATTGATTTACTGATTTCTGCTTTAAGGTATGTAATGTTAATAAATATATGAGCTAAAACAGTAAAACATATGAGTTAAAGCAGTAAAACATGAGTTAAAGCAGTAAAGCAGAAAGTTAAAGCAGTAAAGCAGAAAGTTAAAGCTAGTAAAGCAGTAAAACAAACGCATACTAATCCCCCCTTGGTGGTGTTAGGTAGCACCTCTATTGATTTACTGATTTACGGCTCAAGGTATGTAATGTTAATAAATATGTGAGAGGTTAAAACGGTAAAACATATAAGTTAAAGCAGTAAAACATGAGTTAAAGCAGTAAAACATGAGTTAAAGCAGTAAAACAGTAAAACAAAAGCATACTAATCCCCCTAGGTGTTAGGTAACACCTCTATTGATTACTGATTTACTGCTTTGAGGTATATAGTATATGTTTTTAATAAAATTTTAGCTACAATTGTAGTAAGATTCTTACAGCTAAAAGTTATCCAATGTAAAGCAGAACAACAAGAAATAAAATATAAAAGATTCAGTGAAAACATCAGTATGGTGGCATTTTGCAATAAAATGTTTAAGTGTCTAAAATTAGGATGGGCTAAAATTGACCCATGGAAGACCAAAGGGCTGGTCGTGTGTTTATACGTGTGTATAAGTGTAAATGTAAGTGTAAGTGTCTATGGTGAGTGTATGTGACGTTATATGTGTAAGTGAGTGTGCGTGGGTGTGTATGTGTGTGTGTGTGTGTGTGTGTGTGTGTGTGTGTGTGTGTGTGTGTGTGTGTGTGTGTGTGTGTGTGTTTGTGACCGCTTGTGTATAAGTGTAAATGTAAGTGTCTATGGGTAAATGCAAGTGTCATAGTGAATGTGTGTATAAGGGGCATAGTGAATGTGTGTATAAGTGAATGTGTGTGTATAGTGTCATAGTGAATGTGTGTGTGTGTGTGTGTGTGTGTGTGTGTGTGTGTGTGTGTGTG
>JABUQX010142454.1:10000-17500 GCA_015478945.1 Trachelipus rathkii
TAAAGTTCAATGTGTTCAGATGGACAATCTTAGGGGCATGCTAGGTGTAAGAAGAATTAATAAAATGAGGAATGAACGTATTAGAGAGTTGTGTGGTGTGAAGAAAGGAGTAAATGAGAGAATAAATGAAAGTATGTTGAGATGGTTTGGTCATGTGGAAAGGATGAATGATAGTCGGTTGGTTAAGCGGATGTATAGTGGAGAGTGTTGTTGGGAACCGACCGGCTGGGAGACCGAAGAAAAAGTGGATTGAGTCAGTGAACAAATGTCTGAATGAAAGAAATAACTTTGGCAGAGGCGAGAAAAAAAAAAGGTGCATGATAGGAGAGAATGGCGGGGTTTTGTATGGGGGCATGGTTGTGGCCCACCTGGGCCAGGGGATGAACCCTTACATTGACGATTTACCATAGTGAGGGTCCGTCGCGGTCCCATGAAGCTCTAGGGTGGATTTTCTGTCTGTGACGAGTTCTCACTAATTAATGGTACAGAGGGGGCGGTAAGGCTGGGCTTTCTTTTCGACGTTTGTCATGTTCTCCTACTGCTTTTCTTTTCCGATGCTTGTACCGCACCTTACCCCCAATCTTGGGGAAAAGAAGAAAAAGAAGAAAAAAAGAATATATATATATATATATATATATATATATATATATATATATATATATATATATATATATATATATATATATATATATATATATATAATTTAAACTGTATATATATATATATATATATATATATGGTAATAGTCCGTTTGAGGGTAATGTATCAATATCGATATTTTAGAAAAGATAATCGATTTTATAATATTGCCTTCTAGGAGAGTTGGCATTTCGTTTGAATTACAGAATGTGTTTGAATGCATGCAATCGATATTAAAAAAAATAAAAAGAGGTAATTTATGCACACATTTACACATAAATATAAAATATTATTGGCAAATATTAAGATTGTGATCAGTAGAAAATTTTGCGAGTATGTTGACTCAAGCCGCGTTCGTCGACTCGCGCTGAATTCGTGAAGCGATTGAGTCTCTCTCTCTCTCTCTCTCTCTCTCTCTCTCTCTCTCTCTCTCTCTCTCTCTCTCTCTCTCTCTCTCTCTCTCTATATATATATATATATATATATATATATATATATATATATATATATATATATATAATATATATATATATATATATATATATATATATATATATATATATATATATATATATATATATATATCTCATATATATATATATATATATATATATATATAACTGCTAAACCCCTTAATGCGTATAAATTACTTTAGTGTAAGAATTTTTATTAAAAACTGTTTAAGATTCACACACATATATATATATATATATATATATATATATATATATATATAATATATATAATAATATATATATATATATAATATAATAAATATATATTATATATATAATAATATATATAATATATAACTATCTTTCTTCTTTCTTCTTAACCTTAATAACCTTATATATATATATATATATATATATCTTTATGTATAATAATATAATATATATAATAATAATATATATATATATATATATATATATATATATATATATATATAATAATAATATATATATATATAACTTAATATATATGTAATAACATATTGTAACAGTATATATCTTCTATGCTATTAACATATGTATATATGTAACCTTATACTTAGCCAATATATGTATAGTAACTGCTATATATATAACTTGTAATATATGGCATAACTGCATAATAATATATATATGCTATAATAATATGTATATGTATATATATATATATATATATATATAATAATAATAATATATATATATATAATAATAATAATATAATAATAATAACTCTTTAACATATATATAGCAGCAACAACTCATATATAACCTGTATATATATATGTAACTGCTGTAACAGCAACCAACAACCAACCATAGCCCTTAATAATAATATGCTGTATAACCAATAATATATATATATATATAACTAATATATATATATATATATATATATATATACTCTATATATATATAATAATATAACGCCATATATACCTCTCAATTGCAAACCTAATAAGTATAAATTACTTACTTTAGTATAAAAATTTTATTAAAAACTGTTTAAAATTCACATGGTGAGAAACATAACATATATATAGAGAGGCCTTTCAGTCCATACGGACCTTATTCAATCTATCTCCGTGCGCAGAGTAGAGCGATCCTGAGCGTTTATCTTCCGTCTGTGTTTGATCCTGGTTGGTTGTCTTCCTCTAAACTCTTCAGAATGATTTTCCACTTTTTTTCTGTGACAGTATGTTGTTGAGAACTGAGTCAATTTTTATTTCACCTTCAATGATGTTCATGTGTTGCTGTTTTTTGTTAAAAATTAGCATGCTTTCACATAATTTCCTTTGGAATGAGTTTTCACATTTTTTGATAATCTGATGGTTTTTTGTGTCAATGAGATGTTGGCAAGTTTTCCTGTGTTTGACCAGGGCTGAGTTGATATTGTCTTTTTGCAGATCGTAGTCGTGCTGAGAGATCCTCCTCTTTACGTCTATTGACTCTCCTATATAGAATTTGGGGCATGTTTTACATTTTATTTTATAAATTCCTGGGGTGGGCTGAGCCGTAGCGGTGCTTGTATTAGATTTCCTTTGTAAGAGTGTTTTTAAGTTGGTGATGTTTTTCACAGGTTGATCGTTGGGAGGGAGAAGTTTATTGTAATTATACATATTTTTTGTCGGTATATTAATATAAATTTTCCGTAATGAATCAACGTTATTTTGAGTCTGTTTATAAAACGATGTTTTCGCCATGTTCATTGCTTTATGGTAGAAGTTTTCCGGGTAATGAAGATTTTTGAATGTGTTTTTTATATGATTTAGTTCTTGTTGTAGTTTGTTTGGGCTACAAACTCTAAGGGCTCTGAGAATCTGTGACGAAAAGACTGCTAGCTTTGTTTTTTGTAAGTGGGAGGAAAACCAGTTTATATATGAATCCACGTGTGTGGTTTTTCTATGTACTGTGGTGATCGGTTTTGAGTTGTCATCTATTTCTATTAGTATGTCCAAAAAGGGCAATTTGTTATCAATGGCTGGTTCCATTGTGAACTTTATTGAGTCAATCTGATTGTTGATGTGTTCTAAGAGAACTAGAGGGTCAATGTGCGTTGGCAGGGCCACAAACACATCGTCCACGTATCTTTTCCATGTTATATCTGCGTAGGCTGGATGATTGAAAATATGATGTATCTCAAATAGTTCCATAAATATATTGCTGAGGGTTGGGGATAAGGGAGAGCCTATCGGGAGGCCTGAGTTCTGTTTGTAGAAATTTTCTTCAAATTTAAAATGATTGTGCTCCGTTATAAGGTTGATTAGTTGTTTTATATTCTGAAAAGGAATATCAAAGGTTATATTGTTGTTTGCTGTGTAATCTTCCAGCCATTCTATTGTTTTTTGCACCGGAACGTTGGTAAACAACGCCACCACGTCGAAGCTTAAAATGACTTTGTTTTGCAGTTGTATTTCGTTCAAGGTTGTTATAAATTGTTGACTGTTTTTTATGTGGCTATTTGATATTTTTCCTATGAGGGGATTTAGTTGTTTACTCACCCATTTTGCTAATTTGTAGGTCACATTATTTATATTAGAAATTATAGGTCGTAGCGGAAAGTTTTCTTTATGAAGTTTTGGTATGCCATAAAAAGTCGATGTTTTTGGAAGATATACTAAGAGATTCATGTACAAGTTTTGGTGATTTTTCAATATTGTCTGAAGTTTTTGTTTGAAGAGCCTTTGGGATGTTGAAAGAGGGTCTTTTTTTAATTTAGAATATACGTTTTTGTCCGAAAGAATTTGATTAGCTTTCATGTTTATGTCAGTTTTATCCATAATTACAATTGTGCCTTTGTCAGCTCAGTTATGTACGGTGAGGGTTATTTTTTTAGTTCGTAGTATAAGCTGAAATGAATCTTTTCGGAAGTGGTAAAGAGTTTTCATTCATGATGTCACATTCAAAATGTACCCTTTAAAATGGTCAAAATTAACGCTAAGTTCTCTGTTTCAATTTTTGAAATTTTCCATTTTCTCAGAAAATCTGTTATGTCTCCCGTCCCTCCCACATCGAAGAAGGACCTGATGATAATAGTTGTATTTGGTCACATGTTAAAGCTGTTTAAGGAAATGTTAACGAAAGAAAAATTTTCGTTCCGATTTTATTCCATATACTATTTTGAAGAAAATGTTGGCAAGTCTATTTTTACTCGTGTTCTTTTCCTTTTATCATATGCCTATTCAATATGTGATGCGCCATATCTAAGGTTGTGCTTAATATCCGGTCTGATAAGTTGTTAAACTCAAGTAAAGTGTATGTTGCGATTCTTTATTGGCGTCATCAAAAGTCTATTTTGGTAAGATTTTGATTGCGAGACAAAATTTTTAGTATTAACACATGTTGCTCTTTCCTTAAGTCGCATTCTTCAGTACGCGACAAGGAAATTATTCACAAGATTTATTTGGTAACACTTTTCATTGAGGCACTGTTTCAAAAATAAATTGTAATTTTTAGTCCTGTTTGCTCTAATTAGACCAGTCTGATATAACGCAAAATCACCAATTGGAGTGGGGGGCTATTATTTAAAAAATTCATGTAGTTTACGTTGCAATGCGCACGGCAACAATATAAACCGGGGTACATTTTAAATTTTCACTGTGAACTGCTAACATGCAGTAAATAGTTACAATAGTAAAAACCCCTAATAAATATAAATTACTTTGGTATAAAAATTTAATTAAAAACTGTTTAAAATTAACATAATGAGAATCCTAACTTAAGTAGAGAGGCCTTTCAGTCCATACAGGACCTTATTCAATCTATCTCCGTGCGCAGTAGAGCGATCCTGAGCGTTTATCTTCCGTCTGTGTTTGATCCTGGTTGGTTGTCTTCCTCTAAACTCTTCAGAATGATTTTCCACTTTTTTCTGTGAGTAATATGTTGTTGAGAACGGAGTCAATTATAACGGAGCACAATCATTTTAAATTTGAAGAAAATTTCTACAAACAGAACTCAGGCCTCCCGATGGGCTCTCCCTTATCCCCAACCCTCAGCAATATATTTATGGAGCTATTTGAGATACATCATATTTTCAATTATCCAGCCTACGCAGATATAACATGGAAAAGATACGTGGACGACGTGTTTGTGGCCCTGCCAACGCACATTGACCCTCTAGTTCTCTTAGAACACATCAACAATCAGATTGACTCAATAAAGTTCACCATGGAACCAGCCATTGACAACAAATTACCCTTTTTGGACATACTAATAGAAATAGATGACAACTCAAAACCAATCACCACAGTACATAGAAAAACCACACACGTGGATTCATATATAAACTGGTTTTCCTCCCACTCACAAAAAACAAAGCTAGCAGTCTTTTCGTCACAGATTCTTAGAGCCCTTAGAGTTTGCAGCCCAAACAAACTACAACAAGAACTAAATCATATAAAAAACACATTCAAAAATCTTCATTACCCGGAAAACTTCTACCATAAAGCAATGAACATGGCGAAAACATCGTTTTATAAACAGACTCAAAATAACGTTGATTCATTACGGAAAATTTATATTAATATACCGACAAAAAATATGTATAATTACAATAAACTTCTCCCTCCCAACGTTCAACCTGTGAAAAACATCACCAACGCGAAAACACTCTTGCAAAGGAAATTTAATACAAACACCGCTCCGGCTCAGCCCACTTCAGGAATTTATAAAATAAAATGTAAAACATGCCCCAAATTCTATATAGGAGAGTCAATAGACGTAAAGAGGAGGATTTCTCAGCACGACTACGATCTACAAAAGGACGAAATTAACTCAGCCCTGGTCAAACACAGGAGAACTTGCCAACATCTCATTGACACAAAAGACCATCAGATTATCAAAAAATGTGAAAACTCATTCCAAAGGAAATTATGTGAAAGCATGCTAATTTTTAACACAAAACAGCAACACATGAACATCATTGAAGGTGAAATAAAAATTGACTCCGTTCTCAACAACATATTGCTCACAGAAAAAAAGTGGAAAAGACCCAACCAGGCAGAGACAAGCCCTTTCGGGCCTCGCTGCAGGCTGGGTGAGCAGGTCTGTGAACTGGCATTTCTCCCAAGTTAGGTTAAGTATGTCATTTAACAGTTTAAATTACAAATCTTAGCGCATACAACTAATAGGGATTTCAGACCAAAATAAATAAAATAAATTTTTCGACTCCGACTCCGACTCCTTAAATTCAAATTTGGATTTTCGACTCCGACTCCGACTCCGACTCTTAAACAAAAATTGACTCCGACTCCGACTCCGACTCCACTTAAACAAAAATTTTCGACTCCGACTCCGACTCCGACTCCAACAGTCAAATTCAAAATTTCGACTCTGACTCAGCTTAATGCTTACAAAGTTACAATAAAACATTTTTTTGTTTCAACTATTTTTTTTCGCTTGCTTTTGAGAATAAAAAATATACCACTTTTCAAATGAATCTAATCTCCAAATGCTATACGGTAAAATACCGTAAAGACTAGAGGTGTAGCAGATATCCGCATCCGCATAATTTTTCTCTACCCGCATCCGCATTTGCATTCGCATCCGCATGAATTTTTTTGCGGATAGCGGATAGTATTCATTTATGAATTATGAGACTAAATGTTTCTCAACTTTCTGTAACGCAAGATGTTCAGACTCGTTGGAATAGTAGTTGGTACATGCTTGAGAGGATGGGAGAAATAAATGAAGCTGTCTTCCCTTATGCTTCGAACAAACACAAAGGTGAAAGGCTTGACAGGTGATGATAATACGATTTTAGGTAATTGTATTACTCTTCTTAAACCGTTTGAAGAGGTAACTAAGACTATTATCTCAGAAAATTCTTGTTTGCCAGACGAGATTCCTCTAGATGCAACGATGAAAGCTGTGCTAAATGCTGCTATTAAAGTAAGGAACTTTCAAAGGTGACAGAAACACATGCTGGAGATAGATAATAGATTTCAAAATCTGCAAAACGATTACGCATCTGCAATAGTAACTTTTCTGGATCTTAGATGCAAAACCAAATTACTTGAACCACGTGTTTTACAACCGGTTAAAATTTATTTAGTATGTCTATGTGATGAAATGCTACTAAAGCCAGAAATTTCACCAGCCAATAAAAAGGAAAAGATTGCAGAAACAGACACATATTTACTATCTGTTAGCGAACCATTGAAGAATCCATGAACATTCTTTTGGCTTCTAGCAGCAATGAAGAGTCTTGTTCAGAGGTGTCAAAGGACACACTGTCATTGATCGAAGATTATCAAAAGCGAAAACTCTTGAAATCGGATAAAGATCCATTGGTTAGATGGCGTGATAATTGTAAAGTTTCACATCTTGCAGAACTCGGCAGAGAATACTTAGCATGCCCTTCAATAAGTGTAGC
>JABUQX010142454.1:27500-30000 GCA_015478945.1 Trachelipus rathkii
ATTTTTTGTATATGCATCAGTTTTGCATGGAACGAACTTTCTAAAAAAACATTTTTATGGAAATTTGAAAAAAAAAAATTCTGAGTTTATTACAAAGTGATTTAACTATATACGCCATGAAAATTTGATATAGGTTGGATTGTAGAAGTTTTCTAAATATTTTTCAGCAAAATATATTTTGAAAAGTGTAAATTGCCATTATTTTTTTTCTCATTGAATCAATTTAAAATTTTTAGGGCGCATATAATTGGGAAAGATACATCATTTTTATTTAATCATATTTTTGCATACGCAAAAAAATTATTTTTGAAAATTTGTTCATGCCCTGAAGACAAAACTGATGAACATATATAAAAAAATTATCTAAATAAAAAATATGTATCTTCCCCATCTACATACTGTACGTCCTCAAAATTTCATATTGATTAGATTAACAGAAAAAAAGTATCGTAATTTTTCATTTTAAAAACCATCTTTATTTGGGTTTGAAGTACATTCCTTGCTCTGGTAAAATCAAATATGTTGAACAATAACTTTTTAGTAAATGAACCCATCTTCGTATAAGTTAAGTTTAAAGTCATTACAACAAAAATTTTAGGAGGTGAACTCCAAAATGTCAAAAACATGGTTTTTCTTCAAATGAAAATACAAAACAAATCAACAGAGACACAGAAAAAACATTTGAAATCAACGTTTAAGAATTACAAAAAGCTGCTGTTTTCTTTCATTTGATGTAAATTGACTGAAAATTAAAGAAAATTATGACCATCTCTGGTATGGGACTAGGACCGGAAAATCCCAAAGTCAAAATCAAAACCTACCCTTTTAATTATTGTTAATACTCTTGTTGAGCTTAGCTAGTCCTTGAGCCGAAAATGTTATTTACCCATAATGTTTTTTATTGAAAATGTTATTTAAATGACTTGCCTAATTTTGAAATATTAACTTAATTAATAAAATGATTGAAAACAAAACCAAAACATACATTTGTTTTTTCTTTTATTATTATTATTATTATTATTATTATTATTATTATTATTATTATTATTATTATTATTATTATTATTATTATTATTATTATTATTATTATTATTATTATTATTATATACTACCGACAATCAACATTGAAAAATCAATATCCCTAATTGAGTCTTTTCAAACAAGGACTAGTAATTTAGAGAGATAAATTATAGTCTGATTTTTCATGCAATTATTCTTTATCCGAAATATCTCTGAAACTATAAATAAATTTGACTGTTGTCATCATTCTAGCATGCTTACCAGATCATTATTTATTCTAACTAATAAACTTTTAAGGGCAACTTTGGTAGATTGATGAAGTAATCGTTTATGTTTATACATGTGCTATTTCCCTTTCTCCATTTCCCTTCTTCCTTCTTATAGAGTGACCCAGAAGAGGATATAGCAGCAAAATGGGAAAGGATCTCAGAAATACATTCTAAAAAGAGGTCAAAATTGAATATCATTTATGCTGTTGTCTAAACCAGTGGTCTCCAAAGTGGGGTACGCGTACCCCTGGGGGTATGCAAAGTGATACTTGGGGGTACTCCAAAGAAGTAGGCTCACGATTACTTGCGAGTGTATCAAGTAGGCGCGAGATTCTCATTGATCGCTGTGTTTGGATTCACGTCCCGGCCGCTCAGTGCCCTATTATATTATATTATATTATATTATATTATATTATATTATATTATATTATATTATATTATATTATATTATATTATATTATATTATATTATATTATATTATATTATATTATATTATATATTATAGGGGGTACATCTTATAATTACTTTCATCTCTGGGGGTACGCGATCAAAAAAGTTTGAAGACCGCTGGTCTAAACGATCACTTACAACAGATTAACAGTTTTCCAAAATCTCTTTCTAGGCGTTATGGGAAATGCAATTCTCAATTTTTAAGCATTCTGTAGATGTTCTTAGAGTACAGCATTCCCAGCTTCAACTCGAATATGAAACAAATAATTTAAAATACCATATTGAATAACTGCTCCATGAATTGGCAAATTAAGGTTGAAAATAAAGAATCCTCATTAAACAGAACGGGTTAGCTTTGCTCATTTTTTGGACAGCTGTTAACTTGGTAGAATCAAGTTTCTGGCTGACATTGTCTCACCAATTTCACAAAGTTTACGAAATTATCGGTATTTTCACTGGATCCTTATGCCATTCCATTCAGATTTCATATGATTCTTCATATTCTCATGAAAAGCTATGTACCTGGTAAAGGGGCCGGATAATAAAAGAACCCTGAAAATCACGTTAGACTGATGGTTTAAAAGCCATGTGAATATAGCTCAATGCTCAACAAGAAATATTTATGAAGTTTTGCACGGTTCCGATTTTTTTTTACTCATTTTTCCATTTTTTATTTAAAATTTTGACAATTTTGATATCATACCAAAAATTCTCTTCTTGGGAGAATGCTTAGCCTCTCAACTTCCCCGGCTTATACCACT
>JABUQX010142455.1:2500-5000 GCA_015478945.1 Trachelipus rathkii
AAATATAAAAGTATATTTATATATATATATATATATATATATATATATATATATATATATATATATATATATATATATATATATATGTGTATTTATATATGTGTATTTATATATATATATATATATATATATATATATATATATATATATATATATATATATATATATATATATATATATATATATATATATATATATATATATATATATATATATATATATATATATATATATATATATATATATATAATATTATAGAATGTAATTTAATTAATTTTGTAGCTACTGAACTTTTTAGAATTTTCCAGGCTTAGTCATTTAAAAAGTTGTCCCATAATACGGGAAAGCGGAATGGCTTTTCCCTTTCAAAGCTTTACGCGAATTACTAATAATCAAAAGAGACGATTTAATCCTCGTTGTGTGTTTCATTTAGCAAACGATAATATTGTTTTATTGAAAAATGTGTTCGACATTTCACTAAATTAGACCCGGATTCCGGCTTTTGTTGTTCATAATTTTGAAGCTTGTTATTGATTTTCTTGACATCTGGGAATTACATGAAACTTTAATTCTATTTTGGTACTGGTAAGAATTTTAAGGTAGACTTTCTGCGATATATATATATATATATATATATATATATATATATATATATATATATATATATATATATATATATATATATATATATATATATTATATATATATATATATATATATATATATATATATATATATATATATATATATATATATATATATATATATATATATATATATATATATATATATATATTAAGTATATATATATATATATGGCGCATATATATATATATATATATATATATATATATATATATATATATATAGTGAAAAAAAAGAAGAGGGGATAGATTTAAAAAAACTTTTTAAATAAATTTATTTAGATGAAAAGTAAGTAAATATGTATAGAATATAAAATCATAGTATTTTGTTTAAAAAAAAAATTTAATTACATATATTTTCCAATTGGAAAATTCATATGTCACACTCATGAAATAACTCTAGGACGTAGGACAACATCTTATATTTTTAATGGCAACAATTTAAGTTTTCTTTGAAATAAATATACACTTAATGGGAAACTACTTTGAAAGGTGTCCTAATTTTATTATTATTATTATTATTATTATTATTATTATTATTATTATTATTATTATTATTATTATTATTATTATTATTATTATTATTATTATTATTATTATTATTATTATTATTATTATTATTGAAATTTAATATAAATTTGATTTTTTTCTAAGTTTTTTTATTTATTTTCTTTTATTTCAATTATTATTATATAATTTTTGGGAGCGCAGGTAGCCTCTATGATACATAAATAGATGTTCTAGTGGCGAAATGATTTTTTTACTAATATGTTCTAGGGGTGAAATGAGGTTAGGTTTGGTCAGGTCAGGTCAATACTAAAAAATAAAAATTTCATTTCATATAAAAAAAAAAAATGGCACAAGTCTAATTTTTTTTTTTAAACTAACGAACACCCTAGAGTAGACCGCATAGATATCAGTAGTCGGGGTCTCTCGGCCTCTAGTTGGACGACGGGGGAACTTCGTCCCCTCTGTTCCCCATATATATATATATATATATATATATATATATATATATATATATATATATATATATATATATATATATATATATATATATATATATATATATATATATATATATTTATATATATATATATATATATATATATAATGTATATATAGAAAAAAAATATATTTATATATATATATATATATATATATATATATATATATATATATATATATATGTATATATATATATATATATATATATATATATATATATATATATATATATATATATAGCTTAGACGTTGTTTTCTTGGATGGTCGCAGAAAATTTAGAGGGATGGAGAAGAAAACAGAAGAAGAGCAACAAGGAATGAGGAGTAGCAGCGGAGGTCTGAAGAAATGATATTAACACCTGGTTGGAAGAAATGATTTGCTGGGAGAAGATATTGTAAAGAAGAAAGAACTTGCAATTGGAATAAATACATTTGAAGGCAGTTGAAAATTTGAAAATTAATATTTTTGTATTTGGAATTTATTTTCGATGAAAAAATACTTTTTTGCTTTTTAACAATAATAATTAAGATCTGACAAAATTTTAAATCAACTGGTGTGAAGCAACGAAATGGCTCATCGTAATTCTTTTGGAAATAAAATTAATTTCAAATATTTTATACACTGCATAAAGTAGGCTTTTACCTTCAAATGTATTTACAGAAGAACTGGAATTTGGATGACAACGTCTTCGCATAACCCACTGAAGAGGGTCTCTCATTATCAGCTGACTGGGGCTGGGAATCCCCTCAACTGTTTCAATTTATCTTCCCATGAAGAACGTTATTATTATATGATTCACATATAAAATAGTGCATAATGATAGTAATAATAGTTATAATGGTGATAGT
>JABUQX010142458.1:0-15000 GCA_015478945.1 Trachelipus rathkii
CGAATTAATCGCTGGTACTCCTAATAATTGTTCTATTACCCCAGGAGTTATAATTACTGGAAGTCTATCTACGTGTTCCGTGCCAGTAACATTTGTCAGAATTTTTCCATCCCAGTGTACCGTTATATGTGGTACGTCATGCTCCTTGAACTCATTAAATATGTCTCCTGCTATTTCATTTCTTATACGCTTTCGACAGCGTGAGATAGAACTGCGGTTTATAACTATGTTTGTAGGGTCATGACCAAGGGCCTCAGCTGCGGCAGATTACATTCTAACAGCATCACGGTCACTGACTTTGCACTTATCAAGAGTAGCAACTAACCTGTCTTTTGGCTCTTTTACTTTGTTTAGAAACGGTGGGTGTATGACACTGACTATGTGTTAGACTTGTATCAGAATGCATAGGCAACATAGTGTCATCGCTTGTGGAAGGTTCTTCAATTTCATTTGTATAGTCTGTTATAGGGTCAGTAAATGATGTTTCCTCTGAAAATAACAATTGTAATACAAATAAACATTTATTAGTTAAGTATAGTTAATAAAATACTAAATAGAAATTGTAAAAGAGTATTTTGAATGTTCCATTGTTTTTATAAACGTCACCTAACTTCCGAACAGAAACACTGAAACATTATAATTCTCAAATTCTGACTATATCTATAATTCTGTCTATTTCTAAATAATAATAATAATAATAATAATAATAATAATATAAAAATAATAATAATAATAATAATAATAATAATAATAATAATAATAATAATAATAATAATAATAATAATAATAATAATAATAATAATAATAATAATAATAATAATAATAATAATAATAATAATAATAATAATAATATTGAAAATTCTGAATGAAAAAAATGCTTACCTCCCATTGTTTTATCCTTTTGCCACCTCAATGTTCTATCCACCTCTTCTTGTTTACGAATAGCCCTTCTCTTTTCTTTTTCTGTCAAAACATGATCTATACCAATCATTGACCCTTCTCTACCTTTCTTTCTTTGATTTAGGAGAAACTGACGATCTTCTTCAATGGGTATAAGTTGAAGAGCGTCAGCGTGGGCGATATCAAAAAGATCGTTCATTTTTTCCAGGAATTCATTTTCTCGATATTTTTGAAGCTCAGACTTCCTTTTGCAGCTCTTTACAAGCATCTTTCATTCTTTGTATTGGGCTTCCAGTTTCTCAATGCTGTGCTGACACGTTTTAGTTGGGATTCGCGCTTTCTGCCAAAACACTTCTATTTCTTTTATAACTAGATGAGCACTTGAGCGTAAATTTAGGTTCACTTTACGCATATTGTAAAACAGGATCCTTAAAGCCTGACCATTAGAAGGTAATTTTGAGCCAATAATTTGACTTTCCATATGGCCCAACAAAAATAAACAGTCAGCTTGTCTCGTTTCCATGTTTGCAAAACAAAAACGCCACCTTATATCATGTAGTCAATAGAAAACTGAAGTAGACACTGAAGTTTGCGACTCATAAGTGCAGCAATAACCCTACAAAGCTGACTCAATGACTCAGTCACATCGACTCTTTGTGATTACTTCGACTCTCAGCGGAAGCTTTAGTGAACGACTGAACGGGATGTTTTACATTATTATTATTATTATTATTATTATTATTATTATTATTATTATTATTATTATTATTATTATTATTATTATTATTATTATTATTATTATTATTATTAATATTATTTTTATTATTATTATTATTATTATTATTATTATTATTATTATTATTATTATTATTATTATTATTATTATTATTATTATTATTATTATTATTATTATTATTATTATTATTATAACAAATTCCAGGATTGCAACAAAGACTCGAAGGCCACTTGGGGTTTAATCAATAAATTAATCAACAATAACAAAAAAAAACTCACAATGTATAAAAGAACTGAATTTAAACAATCAGTTAACAACCGACCAAAATAAGATCGCAGACGGACTAAATGAATACTTCGTAAACGTCGGTAAGCAAATCTTGAGAGACAAGCCCCCTAGTCAAACATCATATGAAACTTTTCTCCCAGACTACGAGTCTCATTTTTCCTTTATTCCCATCACTGTCCCGGAGGTAAAAAAAGTAATCGCCGGATTAAAAAACAAAAAATGTGATGTTCATTCAATCCCCAATCACATCCTCAAACTCGCTACCGACATAATAGCCAGCCCTTTAAAACACTTGTTCAATGAATCATTTTTGACAGGAATTTTCCCAAATATATTCAAGACAGCAAAAGTGATCCCTATACCTAAAAAAGGAGACCTTTGCCTAGCAAAAAATTACAGACCAATAGCTATCACAAACACGATTAGTAAAATATTTGAGAAATTAGTTTTCAATCAGTTAACTGAATATTTTATATCAAACAATATTCTTAATGATTCACAATTTGGATTTAGAAAAGGACGTTCAACTGCTGATGCCCTCATTTGCTTAACCGAAAAACTGTACAGAAATATAGAAAATAAAGACTCCTCCCTGCTATTATTATTAGATTTCACAAAAGCTTTTGACATGATTGATCATGACATACTATTAAGTAAAATGAACAAAATGGGCTTTGAAGGGACAAACTTACAATGGTTTAAAAGCTACTTAAGGAGAGATCTCAATACGTAAAACTAAATGAAACTAATTCAGCCACACTTCAAACATCAACCGGCGTACCCCAGGGCTCAATTCTTGGACCGTTTTTATTTACTTTATATACAAATGATCTGTTCAACTCTCATAACGCTTTTTCAGTCTCTTTTGCTGACGATACCTCCATTTTAATAAATGACAAAAATGCCGAGTCTCTATCTCGTAAAGCAACTGACACATTAATAAAAATAATGAAATGGATAGATGCTAATAAGCTATCTTTAAATTTAAATAAAACATCTTACATAATTTTTTTACCAACAAACCAATTAACGATTTAAATATTAATATTAACAATGTAGAACTGAATAGGGCTGCAAATGCTAAAATACTTGGATTAACAATCGATGATAAACTGACATTTAAAGAACATATTAACAACCTAGTTAGCAGACTGTCAAGATACCTGTATATGCTAATAAAATTAAGAAATTTTGTACCACTTTACATTCTTAGGAAATTATACTATTCACTAATACACCCTCACTTACTTTACTGTCTTCCTATCTACGGTACCACAAGTAACTCAGTAATTCACCCTGTTATAGTAACACAGAAGCGATTTATTCGCCTCATTAGCAATACAAGAGACTTTTACAGCCATACACAACCATTATTCAAAAGCCTAAAGATATTGCAGTTTAAAGACTTGCTAAATATATCACTCCTGAAAGAGATACATAAAATTATCCATAACAATTCATGTGACTTCTTGCTAGCAAATTTTCATTCAAACCAAGCAAGGCGCGTAGCAAATCAAATAAACCTAAGAAATAATACTTACATAAACCCTCCCTTCTGTAGACTAAAAAAAGCCACTCAAAGCGTCAGCTACAAAGCAGCTAAACTTTACAACTCAATGCCACAAGACTTCAAAACCGAAAACTCTACCAAATCTTTTACTAAAAAATTAAAAACGTATTACCTAAATAAATATTAATAAATAACTAACTCAGGGATTGAACCTACGTAAAATCTAGCTACTACCATTACTACTAATATTATTATTATTATTATTATTATTATTATTATTATTATTATTATTATTATTATTATTATTATTATTATTATTATTATTATTATTATTATTATTATTATAATTATTATTATTATTATTATTATTATTATTATTATTATTATTATGGTTATGATTATTATTATTATTAATGTATTATTATTATTATTATTATTATTATTATTATTATTATTATTATTATTATTATTATTATTATTATTATTATTATTATTATTTTTATTATTAATACTTATTATTATTATTATTATTATTATTATTATTATTATTATTATTATTATTATTATTATTATTATTATTATTATTATTATTATTATTATTATTATTGTTATAATAATCATTATTATTATTATTATTATTATTATTATTATTATTATTATTATTATTATTATTATTATTATTATTTATTATTATTATTATTATTATTATTATTATTATTATTATTATTATTATTATTATTGTTATTATTATTACTATTATTTTTTTAATATTATTATTAATATTATTATTATTATCATTATTATTATTATCATTATTATTATTATTATTATTATCGTAATTATTATTGCTATAATTAATATTATTAATTTACTTATTATTATTATTACTATTATTATTATTTTTATTGTTGTAAGCATGATTGTAGCTATTATAATTATATTGAAATTATTATAAATTTAGTTGTAATTATGATTATAATTGTAATTGTAAATAATATTGTTGTATTTGTCGTAATTGTTTTTATTATTACAATTATTATGTTTATAATTATTATTATTATTATACTTATCGTTATTGTTTTGTTGTTATTATTATTATTATTATTATTATTATTATTATTATTATTATTATTATTATTATTATTATTATTATTATTATTATTATTATTATTATTATTATTATTATTATTATTTTTATTTTTATTATTATTATTATTATTATTATTATTATTATTATTATTATTATTATTATTATTATTATTATTATTATTATTAGTTATTATTATTATTATTATTAATATTATTATTATTATTATTATTATTATTATTATTATTATTATTATTATTATTATTATTATTATTATTATTATTATTGATTTACGAGTTTTTTTATTTATTATTATTATTATTATTATTATTATTATTATTATTATTATTATTATTATTATTATTATTCTTATTATTATTATTATGATTATTATTATTATACCATTAGTACTACTTAATTTATTTCTAATATAATGATTGTCAATATATTATTATTATTATTATTATTATTATTATTATTATTGTGTGTGTGTGTGTGTGTGTGTGTGTGTGTATTATTATTGTTTAGTTATAACCATTTTTAAACTTATTTTTATTAACCATATTTCGGGTCTCAAAGGACATGACATTGTGTTGCAATTAGTAGACCCTTTTCAGATACTAGGGAAATTATTTTTGGTTATTATAATTAATTGGTATAACTAAATTGTTAAATATTGTAATTGTAAAAAATGTAATTTTTCTTATTTGAATAAACATATTCTGATTCTGATTCTGATTATTATTATTATTATTATTATTATTATTATTATTATTATTATTATTAACCCCTCGCCGAGGATTTCCTTGTTGCGAATAAGGTAAGCAATGAGTTATTGAGTAAGGAACGATACCAAACATTCATATGCTAGATAATGCTGCAAATATTAACGTGCGATGCGCCGCCATTAAATGTTGACTTATTGGGACAAGATTTCACACATTTATTACGTTAGCCATTTCTAACAATTTTACCGGGTGTGCCGTTTAAATTTCAGAACTTTAAAATTAAGGGCAGCCACGCTTAATATATATATATATATAATATATATATATATATATATATATATATAACTAACCAGCTATATACTAACAACCTTATATATATATGTAGTAATATGTAACATTGTATAATATATGTAGCAATAACCAGCCAATAATATATTTATAACTGTACTGTATAATATATATATGCTAGCATAATGTAATAATAATATATATGTATATATATATATATATATATATATGTAGCAATAATAATATAATAATGGCCAGCAATATAGCTATAATAACTTAATAATATAGCCAGCTAATAATATGTAATAACAACAATAACCATATATATGTATATATATATATCTTCTTCTTTGCTATCGCTGTAATATGGCTGTATAGCTGTATATATAGCTATTCGCTATATGCTCAGTAAGTAGCAGCAATAATAATAACCATATATATATGTAGCATGTAGCAATAGCCAGCCATGTATGCCAACTGTAATAATAACTTCTTGCTTCAACTGTGCAGCAACATGTGTATGTATAGAGTATGCTAGTAATAACCCAGCCAGTAGCAGCATGTACCAACAAATGCTGCTTAATAACAATATCAGCAGCAACAACCTTATAGCCAACAACCAACCAGCCATATTCCAGCTGCTGTTTCTCAGCAACTGGCATATGTTTGCTAATAGCCTGTAATAATGTAATAATATAATAATATAATATGTAACCAACAATAATAATAATATAACATATATATTAATATATATGTAATATATAAAAACAATAATATATATATATATGTAATAATATACTATATATATATAACAATAATAACCAACTAATAATATATACTAATAACCAATAATATATATATATATGTATGCTGTAATATTGCTTTAACATAATATAATATATATAATAATAATAATATATAATGTAACACCCAGTTAACCAATAATAATATATATAATAATAATATGTATATATATATCATATATAATAATATATGTAATAATAACTCTGCATAATATAATATAGCTGTAATAACAATATATAGCCAATATATGTAATAATACATATCTTTTGTATATTTATGTAATAGCCAATAATAATATATACTAATAATAATATAGCAATAACAATAGCCAATGGCAATATATGCTAATAATATATAATAGCAGCCAGCCTTAACCAATATATATATGAAATAAGATAACAGCAGCAACTAATAATAGCCAGCCAGCCAACTCTTCTTCTAGCGTAACAACGCCAGCAATAATAGCCAGCGTATATATATATAACTAGCATAACCAACCAGTAATGGCGTAACCTTCTAACAATAATAATAACCAACAATAGCAATAATATGTATAGTAACAACAGCTGTATGGCAGCTGCTCTTCTTTGTAATAACAGCAACCCAGCTTGTAGCCAGCCTTGTATGCATGGCATAGCAACAGCTTAGTAATATGTCAGCCAATAATAATAATAATAACCAGCCCAATAACCTTTTTGTACAGCAATATATATATATAATAACTAATAATAATAATAATAATATATGTAATTATGTGTATATGTATATATATATATATGTAACCAAAATGTAATAATAGTAATAACAACAACAACAACAGCAACCACAACAACAACATCAATATTTGAAAATTTCTTTCTATGTAGTAATAATAATAATAACTGGCATAGCATAACGCCTTTCCAACTATGCTACCGCTACCATGTATAACCAGCTGCTGTAATAATATGTATTATGTAATAATATGAGATATTACAATAATAATAGTAATGTATATGTAATGTAATATATATAGCTATAAATAACAATAACAACAATAATATGTATGTATATATATATAATATATATAATAATATATAATGTATATATTATATATATATATTCTTATAATATGTATATATTAATAATATATATGTAGTAACCTTAACAATATGTATGTATATAACCAACCATGTAATATTCTTCAATATAACAACAACTTAGTAACCAATAATGTGTAATAATAGCCAATATAGGTATAATATATAACAATAACCAATAATATGTATGTAGCCAACCAACCAACCTATCGCTCAACTAGCTGCTGTAACAATATGTAATAGTAATATGCAGCAATGTGTATGTAACAATATAGCCAATAGTAATGTGTATGTATGCTCCAGTAATGTAGCAATATGGAGTAATATTGTATGTATTAATAGCCAATAATAATAACATAATAGTAATATGTATAGCGCAATAATAGCCAGCAATATGCTGTAACAACAACAGCCAACAGCCAACAATAATATGTAGCCAGCCAATAATAACAATAGCTGTGCTCCAACAACCAATGTAACCAGCCAGCCAACCAGCTATGGGCCCACAATAGCTAATAGCAATGGCAATAACCAGCAATACAGCCAATAGCCAATAATGGCATATGCTGCTGTAATAATAATAGCCAACATAGCTGCTCTTCAATAACTCTGTAACAACCCTATGAAATAACCAATAATAATAATAGCCAGTAATAATAATAATATAATAATAACTAATATATGTATAGCCAACAACATGTATGTATGCTAGCCAGCTAGCTCGCTCCCGCGCAGCTCAACAACGTAATATGTATGTATGTGTATGTATTAGCCAGCAATATGTATGTTGTAGCCAATATGTAGCCAGCCAGCCTTAGCCAGCCAGCCAGCCAGCTAATGGCCAACAGCAACAACTCCTTCTTGTAACAACCAGCTGTTTCTTTAACCAACATAATAATAGCCAATAGCCAATATGTATGTGCTGTATAACAACAACCAACCAGCCCAATAGCCATGCCAGCCAACCAGTAATGGCACCAGCAGCCAGCAGTAACCAGCCATACGCCAACGCTGCTGTAGCCATGAAGCCAACGCCAGCCAGCCAGCCAGCAGCCAGCCAGCAGCAGCCAATAGCCAACCAGCTGTATGGCAGCAGTAACAACAACCAGCAACCAGCCAACCAGCAACATAATGATGACATATGTAATAACAATAATAGTAGTAGCAGCTTAGCCAGCAATAATAATAATATATGCTGTTTATGTAACAATAATAACTAACCAATGTGTGCAATAGCCAGCAGCCGATCTTTAAAAGAATTTATTATATAATTAAATTTACTTATTACCACGCAATTTTCATTTTTGAGTTATGTTTATTATAATAATAATAATAATACATTTTACTTAAATTATTTTTTAAATCTAAAATCTAAGAGAAACTTTTAAAAAAAAACTTACCCGAGACGAAGATTCCTAAAATAGAATTCCAAGACGTAACCGTCTCCTTTTTTTCTAACCGCGCCTTCTCCCTTCGTTCAGCATCCTGTGGACCGCCGAAGCGCTTTTCTTGAGAGATAATTATAAAACACGTCCATCCGCATCCGCATCTGCGGAGCATCCGATTATTAAAGATTCGCATCCGCATCCGCATCCGCGCTTCGCCCTGCGGATGTTGCGTGGATGTTTACTGTTCTAGATTTGATAAAAAATTTTATAATAAAAATACTTAAGATGAATCTGAAAATGAAAATAAAAATGAGAGAATGAGTTGAAGGCAATTCAAAAACGGCTTGGTATTATCAAAGAACCTCTTGCTTTGTACGCCAGTTCGTATTATAAAGTTAACATTTTACTAATGTGGAAAATGACATCATATCATAATATATATATATATATATATATATATATATATATATAATATATATATAATATATATATATATATATATATATATATATATATATAATAATATATATATATATATATATATATATATATTATATATATATATATATATATATATATATAATATATATATATATATATATAATAACTTAATAACTTCTCATTCTTAACCTTATATATATATATATATAACAACTATATATAATATATATATATATATAAATAACAACAACCATCCTAACCAACATATATATATATATATAGCCAGCAACATATGCCAGCCCAGCAGCATAGTAACAACAACAACCCAACCTTGTAGCCTTAGCCATGTAGCCCAGCAGTATTTGTAGCGCTGTAACCAGCAACAATATAGCTAGCTGCTAACAACAGCTTATGTAATAACAACAACAGCCTTCGCTGCTATACCAACCAATAGTATATGCTGCTGCGCTATATAACCAGCCAATTAATATGCCAACCAGCCATCATATACATATAAACTAGTGATGCAGGTAACATCCGCATCCGCATCCGCGGAGCATCTGCACATTATTAAAGATCCGCATCCGCATCCGCGCTTTGCCCTGCGGATGTTGCGTGGATGTTTACTGTTTAGATTTGATAAAAAAATTTATAATAAAAATACTTAAGATGAATCTGAAAATGAAAATGAAAATGAGAATGAGTTGAAGGCAATTCAAAAACGGCGGTATTGATCAAAGAACCTCTTGCTTTGTACGCCAGTTCGTATTATAAAGTTAACATTCTTACTAATGTGGAAAATGACATCATATCACACTGCATTAAGCTATTGGAACCATTTGAAGAAATTACCATCAGCGTCTCTACAGCTTCTGTCTCCAATGTAATACCATTAATCTCAACGCTAAGGAAGCATTTTGAACCATCTTCAAATGAAAATGATGACTGTTTAAAAAGAATGAAAGATGTAATGAAACTAAAGCTAGAAAAACGCTTTGGTTCTGTGGAAATTAATGACCTTCATACCATTGAAACTTACTTAGATCCCCTTTCTAAAGGCAAGTTTTTTTTGTAACAAAATATTAGAACAAGTTAAACCGTCACTTTGCGTTGCAGTCCGACCAGGCCATTAATTCGCCACCAATTTAAAGAAAAAAAACGAAATCTACAGAACCAACAACAGATTCACTGGAAGAATTTCTACAGTCCAGTAGTGATGAAGAAACACACGGATTACCAAAAGATGTAGTGCAAATGATTGAAAACTATCACCAAGAAAAACGACTAGATAAAAATGATGATCCTATCAGTTGGTGGAAAGTTAAGCAAAATTTTTACCCATGCTTTAGTAAACTTGCAAGAAAATACTTGGCCTGTCGCCCAACTATTGTTCCAATTGAGAGAGTATTTAGCAATGCTGAGCTAATATATGATGATAAGATAAACTGACTCTCAGAATAGTAAAGGCAGAAAAATTGATGTATCTCAAGTATAGCCTTCCTATATTTGAATTTCAATACTATTCCAAAAAGTATTTAATAAATTGTAAAATCTCTTTCATTAAGGTCGGAGGGTGGGGAAAGAGGTAGGTGTGGTGTATTTGAGTTGGATCCCCGTCCCGCACCCTGGTAACAATTATATTAATATGTTGTGGCTAAAACTCGAAATATATATATATATAATATTAATAGCCAATAATAATAATAATAACAATAATATAATAATAACTAATAACCAATAATAATAATAATAGCCAATAGCCAATAACAACTATATATCTTCCATATGTATATATATATATATATGTATATGTCAGGCGTCACGTCACGTCGCGGATGTTAAAGATCAGGCGTCCGCACGTCCGCGTCCGCGGATTAGCGAAAAGCCTGGGCGTCATAACTTGCATCGCTGAAGTATATGTATGTATGTAAGAGCAAATAGAAATTTCTAGAGCATACGAAAGAATGCAATCCTGCTTTATAGCTACACATATTTTTAGATCGATAACCAATAATAATACGTATATATATATATGTATATAACCTTTATATATATATATGTATGTAATATGTAATATAATATGCATAATAACAACCAACAACCTTAATATGTATATATAATAACAACTAATATATGTGTGTGTATAATAATACTTCTATGTTGTTGTGCATGTTACACACCAAATATGGACAGGAGGTAACAAATATTAGCGCAACAATAGCCAGTAGCCAGCAATAACCAGCCAGCCAATAATAATATGTATGGCAACAATTTGTAACAGCCAGCATAACAGCCAGCCAGCAGCCAGCCATTAGCTGTAGCTCAACTAGCTAGCTATATATGTATATGTAATATGTATGTATATATGTATATGTTGCTATATATAACAACAGAAAGAATGCCCAATCCTGCTTTATTAGCTACACATAGCAGCCAATATATAGTAATAACAATATGTATATATCTATATGGTACGCCTGTTTGTAAAACAAGGCGCTGAAGTTAAAGTAGTAATGACAGCAGCAGCAAAGGATTTTGTATCGCCTTTGGTCTTATCCACGCTTTCCAAAAATGAAGTGTGTGACAGATACATATTTTGTGTATGTATCAATATATAATATGTATAATATAATATATATATATATATATATATAATAATAATAATATAATAATATATAATATATATATGTAATCTATAATATCATATGTAATATAGCAACATGTATATAATATATATATATAATAAATATAATAATAATAATAGCAATAGCAATAACCAGCAATATCAATAATAATATAATATAAGGGGAGCCCTATGGGAGGTAACTATGCTGCTATATATATATATGCGCTGAATATATACGTTAAATATATTGGCTGCAAGAAATGCGAGAATCTATTCTTCTTTATCAAGGAAATGAGCTTCTAATATATTTTAAATATAATATGCCTTAATATATATAATATATATATATATATATAATATATATATAATATATAACATAATAATAATAATAATATATATATATATATATATAATATATATAACTCTTTGCTATATAATATATATCAGTAATAATATTCTTCCTTCTTCTTCTGCTATATATAGCCAACCAATAACCAACTGTAGCAATAGCCTTATGTATATATATATATGTTGTTGTAACACAGGGTCTCCATGCCCTAAACCTAAGAGAAATAACCTAAATGTATATGCTATATAACTAGATTATAACAATAATATAGCCAACTAATATATAACAACAATATTCCTTGCTATAGCTGTATATATGTATCATATGTATGATAATAACCAATGTATATGTAATATAACTCAAATAATATATAATATAACAACCAGTAATAATAGCTAGTATGTATATAATAATAATAATAACTATATATGGCATATGTATATATGTTATATAACTCTTTATCTAGTAAATATAGTATCATATCAGCAATATGTATGTAGTAGCCTTAATATAGCAACAACTGTAATAACAACCAATAATAGCCATATGGCAATAATAGCCAGCCAATAACCAATAACAACAACAACAATATCTGGCATATATATATCTTCATGCTCTGCTATATAAACACATATAACATATATGCTTATGTTATATAATATATATATATATATATATATTATATATATATATATATATATATATATATATATATATATATATATATATATATCTTATATGCTATAACTTATATATATATATATATATATATATTTGCCGCAGGCAATCACTGTACAGAAATCTTCAAACTATTATCATAATCAAATGATAAAAATGAAAACTTTGTTATGAATAAAAAGGCTAAGCATCTTCGTTCAACACCTTCATATTAGAGCTTAATAAAACCAACAAATAATGTTTTTCAAGCAACCATCCTAAAGACATCATCAAATTTCATTCTTTATCAAAAGCAAAAATGCAAACAAGAAATAAGAAAACATTTATGAATAATAAAACAAACTCCACCATCAAATGTCAACCACACCCAGAAATTTTAAGACCTACTAACCCTCCACATTTGAAGAATTTTAAAGAATAATCACTGCAAAGACAATAAAAGGAAGACATTTTAAAAAAAATCTGTTAAATTGTGCTGACAAAGAAGAAACGCCTAAAATCTGAAAAGAGAGTGATGAGGAAAATTAAATTTACATAATAGATGCACCTTATTATTTTGCATCAGAGAGGAGAAGGAGGGTAAGGGGGGAGGGATGAAGGAGGAGATAGAGCATAGAGTAGGAGAAGGAATGAGAGCTTTGAGTTGTCTGAGAGAATTATGGAAAGGGGGGGATTTATCACAGAAAGTTAAGATAAGTATGTTTGAAAAAATTTGTGTACCAGCGGTGTTGTATGGGTGTGAAACGTGGGGGTTGAATGCCAGGTCCAGGAAGAAGTTGGAAGTTTTTGAGATGAAGGGGTTGAGAGCGGTTTGTGGGGTTAGCAGAAGGGAGAGGATTAGGAATAGGGTGGTGAGGGAGAGATGTGATTGGAGGAATGGTCTGGTGGGAAGAGCGGAGAAGGGAATGTTAAGATGGTATGGGCATCTAGTGAGAATGGAGGAACAGAGAGTGGTTAGGAGAGTTTGGGAGGCGGAGGGGATAGGAAGGAGAGGAAGGGGGAGACCAAGGAGGTGGATGGATGTGATAAAGGGGGGAGGGATGAGGGAGGAAGAGGGTAGGGGTGTTGGCGAGACAGTGAAGGGAGGAGGTGGGTGGCGAGATGAGGAAGGCAAGAACAGAGATGTAATTCAACAAAATGCTAAAAAGTGCAAAATAAATAAACCCCCACAACAACATGCCATAAGGATTATTACATATATATTATATTATTATTATTATATATAT
Source organism: Trachelipus rathkii (assembly GCA_015478945.1). Lineage (NCBI taxonomy): Eukaryota > Metazoa > Arthropoda > Malacostraca > Isopoda > Trachelipodidae > Trachelipus > Trachelipus rathkii. The sequence continues at coordinate 14,129 of JABUQX010142458.1, forward strand.
ATATATTATTATATATATATATATATATATATGTATATATATTATATATATATATATATATATATTATACATATATATATTTATATTATATATTATTATTATACATATATATATATTACATTACATATTACAAACGAATACTTGAATACGTAAATATATTATTACATATATATATATATATATTATTATTATTATTATTATTATTATTATTATATATTATATATTACATATTATATTATATTATATATATATATATACATATTATATATATATATATTATTAATATATATTATTATTATATATATGATATATTTATTATTATTATTATTACATATATATTATTATTATATTATTATTAATCCATATTATTTAAACGTATCTTGCGCATATTATTATATTACATATATTATTATATATATGATATATTATATATATACATATATATTATTATATTATTATTAAATTCATATATATTATTATTATATTATATTATATTATTATTATTATTATTATTATTATTATGAAGATATTATTATTATTATTATTATTATTTCATATATATTATTATATATACATATATGTTGTATTATTATTATTATTATTATATTATATATATTATTATTATTATTATATTATATATATATAAATTATATATATTATTATATTATATATATACATATATATGTATATATTACATATTATTATTATTATTATTATATATATATATTATTGTTTTTATTAAATTCTTATCATCTGACATGTTATATTATATTATATATATTATTATTATTATTATTATTATTATTATTATTATTATTATTATTATTATTATTATATATTATATTATTATTATTATTATTACATATTATTTA
>JABUQX010142459.1:0-2500 GCA_015478945.1 Trachelipus rathkii
TATATATATATATATATATATATATATATATATATATATATATATATATATATAGTTTGGGTATAGCGACACATCGGATCTTCGCTTGGCTACTAAAGGCAGGGAACCCCTTCTGTCAATAATAATACCATATATAAGGTGAAAGGGCTAGCAACCCGGCTCTTTACTTTATGTTTGCTGTAACTCCTGGACCAGCATTTTAATCTTAATGAGCCTAGAAAACGATCTCCGGAAGAGTTTGTGGAAAACGACTTTCGAGGCCAAATCCTGGAAGAAGATGCTTGTTCCACTTTAAAAGGTAAAACCCAGAATGTATAACTCACTAGCATCGGAAACTACTGGAGCCGAGAATTAGTTTTCTAGACTGTTAAGGGATCAAGAGATTCGAGCCTGAAAGAAGAAGATGTTGGTCTGATCTATATATATATATATATATATATATATATATATTATTATTATTATTATTATTATTATTATTATTATTATTATTATTATTATATTATTATTATTATTATTATTATTATTATTATTATTATTATTATTATTATTATTATTTTTTATTCCTGTTATTATTATATTTTATATATATATATATATATATATATATATATATATATATATATATATATATATTATATATATATATATATATTATATATTATTATATATATATATATATATATATATATATATATATATATATTATATATATATATATTACATATATATGTTAATATAATTTTGCATTTCCATCTTTCTTTATTTAAAAGAGAAACATATTGCCTTGCTCCATAACTCCAATATTGTTAGTACTGAGATAAAATACTACTTCACATCTTGTCTGGAGAAACCTCCCAATTTGTTTTGAGATGCTTGCCGTTGTTGGCGAGAATGCATTTTTATTTTATAATTTTAGTATTATTATCTCCTTTCACAGAATTGAAAATGCCCAGTGTTGCAACATAGTTTTACGACACTTACATATCATCAATATCAATTTTTTACTTAATTTTGAGTATCTGCGATTCGTTCTGAGGTCGTTCTTTGTTATCGAGAGAAAGCCATTGTTGCTATCGAGTGATCGATCTGGAACAGTGGAATACCATTAAAGTTCGATTTATTGTCAATAGGAATAGAAAACTTAATAAAGAAAGGTTTTTCATGGAAAAAGAGGATAAATAAGTTCCTGGCAAGAGTGGGGGTACCGCAGCCAAATAGAGTAGCGGCTCAATGGCAGCGGAAGATAACTGATTAACTTGAATATTTTTCATTATATTTCGAGATGAGTTTACTTAATTATAGAATAATGATTGCAAATGTGATAAACAAACATTCGATATTTTTTCACATAATCAATCTATTTTATGAAATAATTAATTTAAAATCAATTCTAAAAAATATATAAAGAAAATTTACTGAAGTAATTGATATACAGGGACATTTTCATAAATATATATATATATTATATATATATATGTTGTTATTATTATTATTATATATTATATATTATTATATTATTATTATATATATATATATATATATATATTATTATTATTATATTATAAATACTATATATTTATATATATATATATATATATATATATTATATATATATTATTATATTATTAGTTATATATATATATATATATATATATATATATATATATATATATGTATATATATATATATATATATATATATATATATATATATATATATATATATATATATATAAATATATATATATATATATATATATATATATATATATATATATATATATATATATATATATATATAACATATAACAGTGTATATATATATACATATTATTATTATTATTGTTATATTATATATATTATATACATATATTATTATTATATATATATATATATTATATTATATATATAAATACATATATTATTATTATTAATATTATTATTATTATATATATATATATTATATATTATATATTATATATATATATATTATTATTAAATATATATATATATATATATATTATATTATTATTATATATTATTATTATATACATATATATATTATATTATTATTATATATTATTATTATTATTATTATTATTATTATATATTAGCATAACATATATATTATTATATATATTATTACATTATATATATGCTATATACATATATATTATTATATATATATATATATATATATATATATATATTATTATTATTATTATATATTTATATATATATATTAGTTATTATATATTATATATATTATTTCTATATATTATTATATATATATATATATATATATATATATATATATATTATACATATACATATACATATATATATACGATGCGTATGTGAATGTATGGCTATGCATGTATGTTTCACAATGACTCGTTTAAAAACATTAAATTTGCTTTTTAATTCTAGACCAGAATTAAATGTTGTGGAAATTATATTAATTTTTCTCGTCACTATCTTTTCCTTAAAACAACGTTCAA
>JABUQX010142459.1:15000-17109 GCA_015478945.1 Trachelipus rathkii
GTATAATATATATATATATATATATATAATATATATAAATATATATATATAATATATATATATATATATATATATATATATATATATATATATATATATATGCTTATATATATATATACTATATATACTATATATATATATAAACTCATTAGAGTTCGCTCAGTGACATCCTCAATTACCTTGATTCAGCAACCATGAACAGACTAAGCAGTAACTCAGAATAAGTTAAGGATTTCCCAAGCTTAAGCACGAACTTTACTATCGAAACGTTGTGGTCGAAAGTTAATCATGTCCAAAATAGCAAAGCACGTACAGCAACTCTGAAAAAGGACGACTAACCAGATTAGAATGGCGAGACAAATGACATGTTGTTTGGTTACTTGGTCTCAAAGAAGAGTGTATAACCGCATCCCACCATACATACATATATATATATATATATATATATATATATATATATATATATATATATATATATATATGTATAACTGTAATAATATGTATGTATGTTTATATATATGTATATGTATATGCTCAATGTAATATGTATAATAATGTATGTATGTAACAGCCAGCATATAACATAACAGTAATGTATATCTTCTTTAGCACCAATATTCTTAATAATAGCCATGTAATATGAGTATATAATAATAATAATATGTAATAATAATAATAATAATAACCAATAATATCTTCTTCTTCTTTCTTTATATATATATAATAATAATATAATAATAATATATGTATATTTAATGCCATGTATAATATTGCACAATACAATAATAATCGTAGTATGCATGTTATGTAATAATAATAATATATATGTAATATAATAATAATAATATATATATATATATATATATATATATATATATATATATATATATATATATATATATATATATATATATATATATATATATATATATATATATATTTGCTTTTATTCTTTTTATTTAGATAAATATATTATGTTCCATAGAACCATAGAATATTAAGCAAAATTGAGATAAAAAAAAGTGTTTCACATTTTGCGTCCTTGGAGAAACCTCCCAATTTATCTTGGGAAAACTTTTATTTTTGATTCTCAGATAAGTTACGAGAAAGCATTATTTATATCATAATTTTAGTGTTATTATCTCCTTTCATTACAATAACTGATAATATTTTCAAAAAAATTTAATATAATTTTTGAGCGGCAATTCTTACACACTTTTTTTTTTCTTCTAATTTTCGAAAAGTATCTGCGATTCGAAGTCTAATAAATGCTCTTTCAGACCGAGATGAGAAAGCCATTAGTTGCTTGTCGAAGGCGATCGATCTGAACAGTGAAATATTCACATGAAATTTCGCTTCATTTTCATATATGAATAGAAACCTTAATAAAGGAAGAATTTCTATGAAAAAAGGGAAAAAATTAAGTGCCTTGGCATGAGGGGGGAGGGATCCAATTTGGAGCAATGGCAGAAGGGGGTTCACGGCGGTGGAAGAAAACTGATTAACTTGAATATTTTTCATAATATTTCCAAAATGAATTTTACTTTATTAAAGAATAATAATGATTGCATATGAGATAAAAAAAAAACATTCCATTTTTTTTCGCATATTCATCTATTAGTTTATAAAATAACTAATTTAAAATAAATTCTCAAAAATATATAACTGGAAAATTTATTGAAGTAATTGTTATTCAGGGACATTTTCAAATATATATATATATATATATATATATATATATATATATATAATATATAATATGAAAGAATATAATAATAATATATGCATATATAATAATAATAATAATAATAATAATAATATGTATGGAAATGAAATAATAATAATAATAATAATAATAATATGCATAATATGTATATATATATAATAATATATAATATTAATAATAATGTAATAATATATAATAATATATAATAACAATAAATAATAATAATATGTAATAATAATAATAATAATATAATAATAATAATAATAGCCAATAATATGGAAATAATAATATGTATACTAATACTAATATAATATAATAATAATAATAATAATAATAATAATAATAATAATAATATATATATGTAATAATAATAATATGTATAT
>JABUQX010142460.1:7500-13009 GCA_015478945.1 Trachelipus rathkii
TTCTTCTTCTTCTTCTTCTTCTTCTTCTTCTTCTTCTTCTTCTTCTTCTTCTTCTTCACATACCGAATCTTACTTTATTAAAACGATAGAATTAGATAAGGTGAAATCAAACGAACTATTGAGATCATTTGATAAATTTTAAAAGTACATCTTAAAAGAATTTGGGCGCCGAACTTATATTGAACAGTTTTAATGTTTACCCTTTAGAGGTAAATTTACCGCAAATGTTTACCGCTGTTCTAGCGCTCTAAGTCGGTGGTCGCATTAATCACACTATCATCTTAATTTGTAATAACAGCTTTGATGTTCACCGCTTGGAGGGTTATTTCTAACGTTCTAAGCCGGTGACATCATCGATCACACTATCATAATATTTTGTAATAATTGATGTCCACCACTTAGAGGGTTATTTCTAACATTCTAAGCCGGTGACATCATCGATCACACTTCAATAATATTTTGTAATAACAGTTTTGGGGTTCACCGTTTAGAGGGTTAATTATAACGTTCTAAGCCGGTGACCTCATCTTCCCTCAGACTAGCAGTAGACTGTAAAGTCTTTGCTGGTCTATTGTTCTATAGTTCTTCTTCTTCTTCTTCTTTTTCTTTTTTCTTCTTCTTCTTCTTCTTCTTCTTCTTCTTCTTCTTCTTCTTCTTCTTCTTCTTCTTCTTCTTCTTCTTCTTCTTCTTCTTCTTCTTCTTCTTCTTCTTCTTCTTCTTCTTCTTCTTCTTCTTCTTCTTCTTTTATATCTGTTTCTTCTTCTTCTTCTTCTTCTTCTTCTTCTTCTTCTTCTTCTTCTTCTTCTTCTTCTTCTTCTTCTTCTTCTTTTGTTATTATTATTATTATTATTATTATTATTATTATTATTATTATTATTATTATTATTATTATTATTATTTGTGTGTGTGTGTGTGTGTGTGTATTATTATTATTATTATTATTATTGTGTGTGTGTGTGTGTGTGTGTGTGTGTGTTTTATTATTATTGTTTTATTATTATTGTTTTATTATTATTGTTTTATTATTATTGTTTTATTATTATTATGATTATTATTATTATTATTATTATTATTATTATTATTATTATTATTATTATTATTATTATTATTATTATTATTATTATTATTATTATTATTATTATTATTATTATTTTTATTATTATTATTATTATTATTATTATTATTATTATTATTATTATTATTATTATTATTATTATTATTATTATTATTATTATTAATTTTATTGTTTTTATTATTACAATTATTAATATAATTAAGAAAACTATAATTATGATTGTGTGTGTGTGTATGTTATAGGGACTTGTAAGAGGAAGGAAAATATGTATAATTCTTACTAAATTTTAAATTTAAATTGCTATGAAAAATTCCATTTATTTTTAAATTAAGTTGAAAAATCTAAAGCCTCACCTAATATTATATACATGGCGATTCAGAATAATTATAACCAATATCAGTTCTTCAATATAGTATTTTAAAAATATTTCAGTAATTTTTGTACTATTTGAAGTAGTTTTATCATCTATAGTTTTTGATATTTGGGGAGGTCGTAAAATTAAGAACATTACCTAGTTTTTTGATAAAACTAACTGGTATTGCTTTAAAAGATTTTAACGGTAAAATTTAGTTGTTAGGTATATTTATCAATTTATTACACTTTTATTTTTTCATATGTCCTAACGGGCGAATTCCTAGAACCTAATAGTGAACATCTTATCTTAATCCGCAACGGATCTTCAAGTTGACAGGGCCTCTTGTAATACAATTATGTAGATTATAATATGTTGATACGTAACATGGAAACACGATTGTCACCACGGTATTTATTTTTTAAAATCTTATATTTTCCTATTTGACTAATAAGAAGAAATATTACAAGTAAATAAAACTTAGTATTTTATGCATGATATTAAATGTTATCTCTTATGGCTTGGTATGGTTGAACTATTACCATCTGAACGGTAGAAAAAATAAGTCTTATAACTAAAACAATGGAATGGGAATGGCAATCGGAATCCGGAGACAGTAAAAGAGGATAGAGTACAATAAAAGAAATATATGTTCAAATTAAATAAAATATTTTATTTTCAAAAATATTTATATTTAATTTAAGAATATTTCTCTCAGGGGAGGGGGGAGGGTCCAATCGGAGCTCCCAAATACCTAAGTTTCAGCCATATAAACAAAAATACTAAACAGACTAGCCTTGAGTGGACTGTAAAGTCTTTGCTAGTCGGTGTTCTGTAGTTCTTCTTCTTCTTCTTCTTTTTCTTTTTCTTTTTCTTTTTCTTTTTCTTTTTCTTTTTCTTTTTCTTTTTCTTTTTCTTTTTCTTTTTCTTTTTCTTTTTCTTTTTCTTTTTCTTTTTCTTTTTCTTTTTCTTTTTCTTTTTCTTTTTCTTCTTCTTTTTTTTCTTCTTCTTCTTCTTCTTCTTCTTCTTCTTCTTCTTCTTCTTCTTCTTCTTCTTCTTCTTCTTCTTCTTCTTCTTCTTCTTCTTCTTCTTCTTCTTCTTCTTATTCTTCTTTTTTCTTCTTCTTCTTCTTCAGTCTTGACTAAACTTCGACGTGTAAGACGTGTTATTGTTTTTATGGAATAATAATTTATGAAAATAGCTGAAAATATTGGTGACAAAGAGGATTCCATACATAAACCTGAGACTTGTTTATAGAATTTATCTTGGAATGAAAAATAAGAATGGTCAAGTGTAAGTTGGATTAACTGTTTAATAATCGGAAAAGAAAGTTGTAAGTTTATATCATTTTGAGAAATATGTTGTTCCAAAAGATTTAATGTGTAATCAACGGGTACTTTAGTAAATAAAGAGGTGACATCAAAGCTGACTATATTATAATTTGAAAATATTTTGTTTTGTACTTTTTGTATAAAATGCTCAGAGTTTTTTAGGTGGGCAGTCGATATGTTTCCTAAAAGTGGTTGTAGTTTTGAGGCTAACCATTTGGATAGGTTTTGGGTTATACAATTGATGTTGGATATTATTGGTCTGAGAGGAATATAAACTTACAACTTTCTTTTCCGATTATTAAACAGTTAATCCAACTTTGACACTATAGGGAGGCCATTCTTGAATTTATTTATTAAATCTTTTTCGTTGGGTAAGATATTGGAGAGAGATTTATTGAATGATGCCTGGGAATTTTTAAGGGGTTTTTATTGATGATAGTATAGGTATTGGTATCATTTAATAAATTATAGGATTTATTTAAGTATTCAATAGTATTCAGGATTACAATGCAGTTACCTTTATCCGATCTGCTGATGGTGATCTCTCTATTCTGTTGGAGGTTTTTTAAAGTTCTGGAGAATCTAATTGGGTATCCTGTTTTTTTCAAAAAATCTTTTTGTAGTTTTAATAATATACCAAATAATGTGTCATTGTTAGTATCTATGTTTTGGTTATACTTTTTCCACTGGTTGAAGTTTTTGGTTAGATTGGTCCATGGGTCCAGGTTTGGCATAGCAAATCAACCATAACCTAGTAGTGCTTTTTCAGTTTTGTTAAGAACATAATTTATAATTTTTGATAGGGTCTTGATTCGTTTATTGTGCTCAGGGGGGCTGTTTTCAAACAATGATCCAGTTTATTATTGTGTAAAGTTCTCGCTTGCAGAAATCTTTCTATTTTTATTTGACATACATAGTCAACATGTTTACTCTTGACCTATTGGAGAGATTCATCTCAGAAACTGATTTCACTTTAAACTACCCTTTCGATTTTATTAAAAAACTCATCCTTCTTTCTTTGCAACATAGTTACTTTACTTTCGATAATTTATTTTTCAAACAAACTTACGGCGAAGCTAGATGATAGTATATGTTACCTATTTTCAGCAACATCTTTATGGAATTAATAGAAACCTATCACATTTTTCCAAATTTTCCACAAGTAATATGGTTAAGATATGTGGACGATGTGTTTGCCATGATACCAGGAACAATAAATACAAACACAATTTTAAATTTTATTAACAATATACATGAGAATATAAAATTTACAATAGAAACCTCTGAAAATAACAAAATACATTTCCTAGATCTACAATTAACTTGGACAAAGTTACCTATTTTCAACATATATCGTAAACCTACATCAAACCCTTCGTACACTCACTGGTTCTCATTCCACGACATTTCTACCAAAGTTGCAATTTTAAGTAATTTATTTTTACGAGCACATAAACTATGCAGTACACAAAAATTATCCTCTGAAATTAAAACGTTAAAAAATATTTTCCTTAAATTAAATTACCCCGTAAAATACATCAACAAATCTTTAAAAAAAGCTAAAAACAAATATTTACATGCAATAAGTAATACTAATAATAACTTTACTAATATTTTACCCGTCCCAAATTTACAAAAATCAATTATCCATAATTACATCCCTAATTACATAAACACAGTCAAATCTAACAATATAGTACTAAAACACGTTTTAAAACCTAAAGACAATAACCTAAATACTCAAGCAGGCATTTACAAAATAAATTGTGAAAACTGTTCAAACACTTATATAGGAGAAACCAACAACTTTAAAATTAGAATCAGTCAACATAAATCCGATCTAAAGGACGATAAACAATCATCTTCATTAGTCCAACATCGACAAAATAATAACCATAAAATTAATACTAACTCAGCTAATATCATAATACCCATTCCAAACACCGAAAACAGAAAACTCATAGAATCATTTATAATAAAAAACACAAAAAATTTCAATTTACAAAGAGGTGAAGTTCTTCTGGACGATATCACAAATCTTTACCTAAAAGAATCGACCTCTCTCAACAAAATGCTAAAAAAAGTTTAACCAAGAAAATTTCATCACTATGAAGTAGCCAGATCGACCAAGTAGCCAACAAATTTAATAGTCAAAATCATCAAGAATCAAAAACACATCAGTTCAGTCCCGAAGAAGTGAGGCGATCATGCCCATGAAAGCTTGATAATAATTGTTAATAATTTAATGTGAATTGGTTATAATTTAATAAAAATATTATAATATGATCTAATCGCTTTGAATATATTATTACCTCAAGGTTTATTTAATATATATATATATATATATATATATATATATATATATATATATATATATATATATATATATATATATATATATATATATATATATATATATATATATATATACTATATATATATATATATATATATATATACAGTAATAGTATTTTTCTACGCTGAAAATCATTAAATTAATTATATATTCCATTACATCGGATCTGCCGATAATACAACTCCAACTACTACTACTACTACTACTGTTAATAATAGTAATAATAAAAATAATAACTAATAATAATAATAATAATAATAATAATAATAATAATAATAATAATAATAATAATAATAATAATAATAATAATAATAATAATAATAATAATAATAGTATTTAAGAAAGTTATTAAAATATCATAATAATAATATGTAATAATAATAATAATAATAATA
>JABUQX010142461.1:0-14815 GCA_015478945.1 Trachelipus rathkii
TGTGAATGAGTCGCTGTTCCCCCCTACGGAGTCGACCTGCTCCCCCACTCCTATCACTGGGGAGAAGGCGGGAAGAGAGGCGACTCAGACTTGTGACTCCATACTTGTTAACAAAAAGAATAATAAAAATGAACTTGTAATTAAGAAAGGGGGCGAAATACCCTTTCTGAAAATGAATTGTATTAGTTTTAGAGATGAAGGAGATTCTTTTTCTTCCGATAAGCATGAGGGATCATTAATTTTAAGAAATAATGCATGTGACTTATCTGATAATACTGTAATAGGAGTTTCTGGCAACTCGACTAAAATCGTTGCAGCTGTTAGAGATGTAGTTTTCGATAAATTGTATTATATTTCAGATAAAACTAACAATGAATCTTATTTGCTAGACACCGGAAGTTGCCTGGACCTGGTGGTAGCGTCTGAATTAGATAAGGGGGGTGTAGTTATTGGCACTGCCAGAGCCGCAAATGGAGGTTGCATGAATATTTATAATAAAAGGGTAATTGAAATTGATTTGGGGTTAAATAGACTTTACAATGTGCATGCCTACGCTGCAGATATCAAATTTAATGTTCTCGGCATGCCTTTTCTCAAAAAACACGGATTCATTATTGACTTTAGGTGCCATTATTTATTAGATCCCAGCACGAAACGTAGTATTTCTCTTAGTAATGAAGCTTTTTATTTTTCCAAGCATGTTCGAAATTCTATCTTCCCCTTAACCGCTGTCTCTTTAAATATGCCGCTTTGCGAATATGAATTAATTAATGATTTGATTAGGAAGTACCAAGCTTAAATCCCTATGAAGCACCTAATTTAGATTTAAAGAATGATCAACTCAAAAGATGGCGCTTTATCTGTACAAAGTACAGGAAGAAAGGAGGCGTGGCTTATTTTGACAGCTGTGAGAATGGCTTTGTCGCTCATTCACAACTTGATGGTAATGAAACTATAGGGGAGGGGGGAGGGAGGTCAAGGTGTACTATTGGGAGGGGGTTGAATATTGCACTCTGTTGATGAGGGGGGAGGGGAGAGAGAAGAATGTCCTTTGAAGGAAGAAATTTTATGCGAATTGGCGGCAAATTACCCATACCATGTAAATATCAGCGGCTCGCCGATACAATTGAAGAGTAGAAGCATAGCTCCACATCTTTTTGAGAAAGCAAGGGAGGAAATTAATAAATTATTGGACGCGGGGGTCATTTCGCGGGGGAGAAGCAATTGGGGTTTCCCAACTAGCTTCTTGCCAAAACCGGATGGCAGAGTTCGTTTAGTCGTTGATTTGAGATTATTGAACCAGAGATCAACCTCTGACAATTTTACTCTGCCTAAGATTAAAGATATCTTACTGCAATTGCAACATTGCAAGTTGCTAACACGGCTCGATATTCGGCAAGCTTACTATAACGTGCCAATCAGCGAGGAAACAAAGAAATATTTCACCATTACTTGTCCTTTTGGTAACTACAGTTTTAACTATTTAATACAAGGACACAAGTGTTCATCTAGTGCCTTTCAACGCTTCATGTCAATCTTGCTTGGAGATTTAAGGAATGTTTTTGTTTATTTAGATGACATCTTAATTGCCAGTTCGACTCTTGAAGAACATGTTGCAATGTTGGAGAAAGTTTTAGAGAGATTAAAGTATATGAAAATTTATATGAACCCAAAAAAATGTGTACTTGCAGTCGGAGAAACAGATTTTCTAGGCTTCAATATTAGCGAGGGGGGTTAAGCCTAGTAAGGAGAAAATCGATGCAGTGGTGAATGTTGCAAAGCCAACAACTATCAAACAACTTAGAGCATTCCTCGGTCTATATAACTTCTGCCGAATTAACATAGTCGGAGCGGCCCAATTGTTGCAACCCCTAACAAAAATGTTGAAGGGAAAACCCGCCTCCAATAAAAGAATTTCCTGGGGAGTAGAAGCCGAGCGAGCATTTCAAGAGGCTAAAGCGGCTATGGTGAGTGCCACCCTATTGTCGTTCCTGATGAAAAAAGAACTGAGTTACTAGTATATGTATACGAAGGTGAGCAAAAGGCTGCTATAGCCAGCGCACTGATGGGAGAAGAAAATAATCAGACGAAGATTTTCGCTCTTTACAGTACCATACTTACTGAGGTGGAAGTGGCACTACCACAGTTGGTTAAGGAATTACTATGCGTCAATAACAGTTTACAAAAATATGCTTACTTAATTGCAAATAAGAAAGTCAGTATTTGTACCAGCAACAATGGGTTGATCACAGCTTATACGAAAAAGAGTGCCACAAAGATTCATAATATTCGGGAAATAAATTTATTAAATGCCATTGCAAATTTTGACGTTGAATTTAAATTGGTCTCTAAGGCTAAAAATAAATTGGCGATAATTTTAACAGAATTGGCTAACGAAAGAGATAAGATTATAGAGGCTGGGGAATTGCAATTGCAATTAGCTTATATAGAAGATGGGGAGTGGGCGTGGCCGAAAGAAATTGCCATGGAAACGGAGTTACAACTGGAGGAGGAGTTTAAAAGGAATTATCAGAATTCCATTGTGGAAGGGTTAAGCCCTTTAAATCGCACGTTAAAAGAACAAGACTTACAATAATAATAATAATAATAAAAAAAATAATAATAATAATAATAATAATAATAATAATAATAATAATAATGAGAATAAAAATAATAATAATAATAATAATAATAATAATAATAATAATAATAATAATAATAATAATAATAATAATGAATAAAAATAATAATAATAATAATAATAATAATAATAATAATAATAATAATAATAATAATAAGAATAATAATAATAATATCTAATATTTATAAAAATAATAATAATAATAATAATAATAATAATAATAATAATAATAATAATAATAATAATAATAATAATAATAATAATAATAATAATAATAATAATAATAATAATAATAATAATAATAATAGTGATAATATTAGTATTAATATGTAATAATGATAATAAAAGCGAAGGTAATAATAATAATAATAATAATAATAATAATAATAATAATAATAATAATAATAATAATAATAATAATAATAATAATAATAATAATAATAATAATGATAATAATAATAGCGATAATAATAATAATAATAATAATAATAATAATAATAATAATAATAATAATAATAATAAGAAACTTTTATTAATAATATTAAAAATGTTAGCGATAATAATAATAAAAACTGGTGGTGATAATGACTTTGATGATTTTGTAATAAATACTATAACTTACAGTAAAAAAGGGTTAAATGGAATGATGAAGAAAATTCAGGATGGTGTAGATTTCAAAGAGATAGCTATAGAACAGGAGACTGATGGTTATATAAGGGACCTAATAAAGGGGCTGAAAACTAGTGGATTGAAGGCCTGTTACAAGGAGTTCATCCATCGGGGCGAGGAGCTGTCTTTGGCGGTTGACATCTCCACAGGCACAGCTAGAATATTGGTACCGGAAAATCTGGTGGATGATGTCATAGGAAAAATACATAATACAAATCACTTGGGAATTAAACGGACCTTGACTGTCCTGAAAGCGGATTTTGCCTTCAGATTTATGCATAGTAGAGTAAAGAAATTTATACAGAGTTGTGATGTCTGTCAAAAGAACAAGAGCGTTAGAAGGATATCTCCAGAATTCGGCAGATTTAAGGAAGTTTCGGAGAAGTTTGACACCCTTCATGTGGACTTGTGTAAGCTCCCGTATAGTATGGGGTTCAATTATCTGCTTGTTTTTATCGACAGATTTAGTAAATATCCTTTCGCCTACCCTCTTAGGCAGGCAACGGTCGACTCTGTATTGAACGTTTTAGTGAGCGAAATTTTTCCGTTCTGTGGTTCAATAAAAAGGCTCGTCTCAGATCGGGGGAGCCAGTTCACTGCCAAATTATTTAATGACGTGTGTAACCTACTCAACATAGATAACATTATCACGACGCCTAACTCCCCTCGTTCGAACGGGTTAGCAGAAAAATTGAATCAAGCTCTCATAGTGACACTAAGGTGTATGATTAATGATAGGGAGAATGAAGGGTTAAAATGGCCTGAAATTTTGCCTTGGGCACTGTACTGTTTGAGAATTAGCCCTATAAATGACCAAGGGGTCACTCCCAGTGTTCTTATGTTTGGCCAGAATTTATCAGTGCCAGGAAGCTTGTTACAGAAGGAGGCACTCAGTGCCACGGTCAGTCAAAGTGCTTATTTGAAGAAATTAGTGGCCTTAATGCGTAGGCCTTTGGCACCACAGGTTGTATATAAAAATAAAAATATATTTGTTCCGAAAGATCTCCACAAGGCAAGGGCCGTGTTGGTGAGAAATCAACAGTACAATGTAGGGAAACTGTCAGAGAGATACTCAGGACCTTTCAGGGTGCTACGGATAAAAAAGAATAACGTTTATATTTTGAAGCATGGGAAAGAGGCAGTAGAAAATTTAAGAAATGTAAGAATTTTTCATAACATAACCGACAGGGACGCTGGAACCCAAGAGAAAAATAAGGTTAAATAAAAAAAAATATATATATATATATATATAATAATAATAAAGAAACAAATAGATAAATAAAGAAAAAAGAGAGGAAAAGGGGGGGCTTCTTAGTTCTGCATGCAATTCTTAGAGTTAGACAGTAATTAAATTGATACTTATCCTTCAAAAAAAAAAAAATCGTCTTCTTTCACCTATCTAATGCTACGGCTGAAGCGCATGCTGCCAAACACTAATAGTAGTAAATAAATTCCCGCATGTTCTTTACAAAATGTCACAGGAAGGGTTGTAATAGATGAGTTGGAATAGTCAAACCCCCCGAGGTGGGGATTAAGAAGGTCTTTTATGTATTATGCAACAATGTACT
The DNA here is from genome assembly GCA_015478945.1 of Trachelipus rathkii. Classification (NCBI taxonomy): domain Eukaryota; kingdom Metazoa; phylum Arthropoda; class Malacostraca; order Isopoda; family Trachelipodidae; genus Trachelipus; species Trachelipus rathkii. The sequence continues at coordinate 4,879 of JABUQX010142461.1, forward strand.
GTAAAAATAGAATTTGTATTTCTTTATAATAATGTCAAATTAGTACTCAAAAAAAAAAAAAAAAAAAAAAAAAAAAAAAAAAAACCGTGTAAGGACAGGTTTCCCTGCCCTCACTATAATAACTATGCATACTTGATATATGCATCCGTACATTAAATTTTAACTATTGATTGTATTATATAAGAAAAACATTTAACGACTCTTTTGTGAGGGCACTTTCAAATGTAATGGACAGCCGCGGAAACGTGCGTCCAAACGGAGTGCCTGGGGTATGAAGTAAAGCAAAGTCAGTTTGCGTCTCATATCATAAGAAGAGAGATGCGTTAAGACTTCAAGTTACAAGAAGAGAGGTTGTGTAAGCCATTAGCTTGTTAAAAATCTTATCAATTACTGTGAACTGGCCTATTGTGTTAACTAATGAATTGATTGCATTTTAAATTGTTCTTAACATTGATACCATTATTTACTATTCGATTTACTTAATTTTAAAAATAAAGATAAGAAGTAATTATTCCTTTTTATTACCACTGTATTAATTCTTCAAGGGTTGATACATATATATATATATATATATATATATATATATATATATATATATATATATATATATATATATATATATATATATATATATATATATATATATATATATATATATATATATATATATATTATGAAAATTTATTTAGAAAACTATTAAATATTGGTCATTTTATAATTTAGACCACAGTATAAAAATATCAGTATTATGAGTCATCAATAAAGGCTTAAAAATTTCATCATATCAATGCGCGGGTTGGTCTCGTGCCTTCCCCAAAAGTCAGTAAAAGAAATTCTTTAGTAATCTTTCAGTAATTATCTGGTGAACACGTATACTGTTGTCAATATTTAAGTATTCGGGTTCATTAAAGTTGAGATTGATTCTCATTAACTTAATAAAATTGTACGCAGTATTAAGTACAATAAAATTAATATAAACAATCAATAAGTGTCTTAAAGTTTATATCACGGCTTATTACAATAATATTTAATATCTATTGCCTTTACGATCATGGCCTCAGTAAAACTGTTTAGAGTTTAAGTTACTCTGTGAAAATTAGTTACTTTAAAAGGATTAAAATTGTATATGAAAAGGAAACCTTTTCAAACCCTTTTGGATTTTCCTGCCTTTAATTTGTAATGATAATTGCATTACTTATTTATTACAAATTACTAAAAGAATATAAAGCGTTTTTAGGAGGGACCTCCGAGGCGCTACGTCTCCAAAAATTTCTCAACAACAAGAAGCAGAACATTTAAGGTAAATAAACTTTTAAATTTTTTAAGTATATTTAGTGCAAAGAAACTAAAAATAGTCCGGTGGCGCCAAGAGCCACTTCTATCAAAAAATGAAAAGAAATTTTTTGATATTTTTGAAAAGGTCTCGATCTATAGAATCGCCATATTGAAAAGTGTTCAAAAATTAAACAGTCATTTTTGAAAATGTACTAATAAACTTAACATTTTTTATTTATTCATCAAGTGAATTATTAGTGAAATAAAAAGTTATTTACCTTTAAAAAGTGATTTGAAAATTTTATTAAAGTTAAACTTTTTTCATAACTTAAACATTTTCGAAAGTAAAAAAGCAGTCTTACGCATGCGCAAAAAAGATTGCCTCAGAATTAAATGAGAGGAAAATTCCAAAGGGAGTTGAATGGGTTTCTATTAATTTTTGTAATAATCGATATTTTATTTCTTTAAGATCGTTCGAATAATCGATATAAATATCATTCTAACAGTAATCGATAATAATCGATATTTTGTCAATAATTGTAAACAAATTTTGCTGAGTGCGTTGTGATAAATTCTTCAAGATTGTTTTTTAGTTTTAATTATTTTAATAATATAATTAATTGTAGTAATTAATGTTTAATAATAACAATAACACTGTGTGGTTGTGTTTCCTTTGAAAAAAATGGTTTATTTAATGAAATAGCAAAATAGTGTTTGAAATTAGGCTGACCCTAGGGCTGAACATCAGTTTTTGACAAAAGTTTTTTGAAGGCCTAGGGTAGTTGTAGGCCTATATATTTTTTGATTTATATTGGTGACACAATATCAGGCATTTTTTTAAGTAAATAATTTTGAATTAAGTATTTTTGAACAAAATGGACGATTTTGTCAAATTTAAAAAGTTGAGGTCTAATTTAAAAATTCGTATTACTAAAAGAGTAAATAAATTAAATGAATTAAAATCAAATAACTGTTTGGGTATTATTCTCTGCAAATCTCAAATAAATGAAATAAATAAATTGATATTAAAAATCAAAGAATATGATGAAAGCATGATTGATGTTTTGATGGAAACTGAGCTTGAAGGCCTAAATATGGACTCTGAAATAGAAAGTCAAAGTGATTATTATTTAGAATTAGAAATTAAATTAAGTGTTTTTAATGAATTTATTTTAAGTAAAGAGACTGCTACAACAGAACCTACAAATTCTGATAGTTTTGTGGAAGCCTTAAATAACATAGATCACACTACTAATGTAAAATTACCTACCATGAGTTGTTCTATTTTTGATGGTGATGTGAATAAAATTAGTTTTCAAATTTTTTTAAATCAATTTATGAATGTAGTTGGCAATAACCCTAAACTTAATGACTCTGTTAAATTAATGTACCTTTTAGGCTATTTGAGGGATTATCCCTTAAGTATTGTGTCTCATTTATCTATCATACCAGAACATTATAAAGTAGCATTAGAATTGTTGAAAGCGGAATATTTGGATGTAACTACTATAACAAATGACTTGTTTGCCTCTTTGATAGCTATTAATATAGAATCCAAATATGATAAAGATTTTATATCCTTAAAAAAGGCATTAAATAAAATAAGGGCTATTATTTATGATCTCAAAGTACATAAATTAGATTTCACCATCTCAAATAGTCCAGGCTGTTCTTTGTTGTCACATATAGTGGTAAAAAAGCTTCCTAAAATTTTTTTAAAGGACCTAATAAGAAAAGTAGGTCATAATTATCCTGACATAAATGAAGTTCTTGAAAATTATCAGGATATAATAAAGGCTTTAATATGTACTAGTTCTTCATCGGAAAGAACAGTAGATGACAAACTTAAATTTAAAAGTAAAAGTACACCTGTTACTCCTCAAAAAGAAAAAACATCTCAAAATAATGCTACAAGTAAACAGCATTCTTTGGCAAATTTTCAAACCTCTAGTAAGGTAAAAGAGGTTGAAAAAAAGTGTAAATTATGTTCTGGGCCACATTCTTTGGGACTATGTCCTGTGTATAACAATTTTGAAGGTCGTATTAATAGAGTTAAAGAGTTGGGGTTATGCGAACAGTGTGCTGGCAATCACCCGCAAGCACAATGTTTTGGTAATAATAATAAAATGAGGTTTCCGTGTAAGTGTGGAAGTAAGTCACACATACAGCCATTGTGTAATGTTAATAATAGTGAGGTGGTAAATACAACGACCAATCATTGCATAACTTTTCATCAAAGTTTAGAGAATGAATATATTCCTCCTACCACTTCATTAAAAATGGTTTTCAATGGTAATGAAAAAACTTTCAGATGTTTGATAGACACAGCTTCTAGTAGGTCTTATTTATCAAGAGAAGCTGCTGAAAAGTTAATACCTAATATAAATAGTCTTCCTATAATAGAATATGAGGTTCAAACTTTCATTGGCTCTAAAATTAAAAAGTTTCATCAAACATTAATTGGCGTAAGAGTATTTAAAAGAATAGTTTTCATTCCTTTTCTTATAGATGATGAATTAAATATAAATTATAAAGTAGATGGCATTTCAGATGTTATAAATAATATGAAACGTAATTGTTTAAATTTTGCTGATAGTAATTTTAATAATTCTAATATAAATAGTCATATTAAAATAGATGTTTTGCTTGGAATAGAAATAATAGACTTGTTTCCATCATTTCAGACTGTACCTTTTGCAAGTGGCCATTGTTTACATATTGGTAATAATAAATTAATTCCAATAGGTAATATTTATAATTTTTTAAGTAGAGAACAAATTGTGCGTTTGGTTGAAACCAGAAAAAGTAAAAAAGTTAGTAATTTCATAACTCAGTCAAAAGTTGAAACAAATAATACCATAATTCCTAAAAATGATTCTGAATGTAATAACAGAAGGCTGAATACACAAGTGTATTTCGTGTTAGAACCATCCAAAAGTTATTTCAATCCCATTGAAAAGTTTTTGGATTCTGATATTGACAATGGCTTGGAAAATCTGTTTAGCATGGAATCTTTAGGTATCAAACAGGACGAGGACATTCTGAACACGGTAGATAAAAATCAAGTGCAATTATTTAATCAAAATATGATTTTCAAAGACAATCACTATCATGTAAGCCTTCCTTGGTTTGAAGACAAAATAGAATTAGTTCCTAATAATTTTAAAATATCTTTAAATATAGCTAATAGAGTGTTTGATAAATTAACTCAAAATAATTTAATAAATGAATACAATAAAGTATTTGAAAGTCAACAGAATGATAAAATAATTGAAAAAGTAAATATAAATTTTGATGATCCTTCAGATATTTGTAAATATAAATTTATTCCTCATCGACCTATAATAAGGCAATCGGAACAAGTAACCACTAAAATAAGACCAGTTTTTAATTGTTCCCTTAAAAGTAATAAAACTCTTCCATCTTTGAATGAGGCTGCTTACAGTGGTTATGACCTCATGAATTCACTTTTAAAGCTACTACTTGTGTTCAGAACAAATCGTACTGTTGTCATAAGTGATGTAAAACAAGCGTTTCTGATGATAAGGTTAAAAGATGAAGTAGACATGAATAGGTTCACTTTCTTATGGTATAACAACGGGCAGTTAGAAGCTTATAGGTACCTCACTTTAATATTTGGGTTTACTTCTTCTCCATTTATATTGCATTATATTATGAAATATCATGCTTCTAAGTATCCACATGATAGATGTACTGAAATATTATCCTCAGGCTTCTATGTGGATAATTTAATATTTACAAGCATGCAAGAAGAAAGTGAAATAGTAGGTATTTATCATCAATGTAAAAAACGAAAGGTGGGTTTATCTTGAGATCTTGGAATAGCAACTCGGATGCTTTGCGTGTTAAGTTCAAGGAAGAAAACTCCTTTGTAGAACATTCGAGTTGTTGTGAAAAGATCTTGGGATATAGTTTCAATGTGGTGACTGACTGTATGCATATCAATAAAGTAGAATATCTGGAGAGTATTTCAACCAAGCGTCAATTGTTGTCTGAGATTTCCAAGCTTTTCGATCCTCTTAACTTTGCTCTTCCTATTTTGGTTAGGGGTAAATTGTTGATGAGACAAGTGTGGCAGCAAAATATAGCTTGGGATGAGAAAGTGCCTGGAGAGATACTAAAAGAGTGGTATAAACTACGCAATAATTGTGAACATCTGGATACGATTGCAATACCTAGGAGGGCTCTTTCTGAAGGGAATAAGTATGGCTTGCATCTTTTTTGTGACAGTTCCGATAGTGTTTATGGATTTGTATGTTATGGAGTGGATGATGATAACAAAAGCTCCTTTATATTTGCTAAAGCCAAGGTAGCTCCTGCCAATAGGCCTAGGGAGTTAAGTATTCCTTCCCTGGAGCTGATGGGGGTTATTTTGGCCTTGAAATGCTTACCCAATATTTTGGAAGCATACAGTAATATATATTTTGAATTCATTAATATTGCTGTGGATTCACAAGTAGTTTTGAGCTGGTTATTAACCAGACAAACCAAAGTAAAATCTAAGTTTTTAAAAAATAGAATAAATGAAATGGATGGGTTAATTACTTCCATCTGTAACAAGTATAAAGTAAATGTGCATTATAAGTATGTAAATACAGCAGAAAATCCTGGTGATTTTTTAACTAGGGGTTTAACTTTTAAAAAATTTAAAGAAATATTTGCTCTGTGGTATCATGGTCCTGTTTGGTTAACTAATGATTTAGACAATTGGCCCAAGTATCCTATGTTGAGTATACCACAAGAATCTTTACCTCTATTAATGGTAAATGTAAATATATTAGAAAATACATGTATTAGTATTTTAGATTTAAGTAAATATTCATGCTATCGAAAAGTCTTAAGAATCACTGCCTGGATTTTTAAATGGCTTAGTAAAATTAAAATAAATGTTGATTACCAGCAAAAATCAGTAAGGTATTGGCTTAAAATAAATCAAATTCAATCCTTTGCTAATGAAATTAAATTTTTGAAAGATTATAAACAAAAAGTAAAAGTAGCTTCCTTGAAAGACTCAGAAATTCCTCCCTTGGTTTTAAACTTAAATCTTTTCCTTGATGAAAAAGGCTATTTAAGAAGCAAGGGCAGGATTAATAAGGCTCTTCTTATCAGCTATGAACAAGCTAATCCTATATTAATGGGAAGAAATCATGGCTTTACATTGCTATTTATTAAATATGCTCATGAGCAAGTAAAGCATCTTGGCATTGGTACTACTCTTAATTACATCAGAAATCAAGGTGTGTGGATACCTAAGGGTAGAGCTGCTGTAAGATCTGTATTATTGGAATGCATTACATGCAAGAAGTACAATGCTCTTTCTTACAGGTACCCACGTTTCACTGACATACCTAGAACACACATGAATCTTATAAAACCTTACCAACACACAGGTGTTGATTTCACCTCTCATGTATATGTCAAAAACAACACCTCAAAGTTAGAGAAAATGTACATCTTAATTTTCACTTGCTTAAACATCAGAGCTGTACACTTAGAACTAGTACCCTCTATGAACACCTCTGACTTTCTGTTAGCCTTCAAAAGGTTCTGTAATAAATTTAGTATACCATCATACATATATAGTGACAATGCATTATATTTCAATAAAGGGTGCAAAATAATAGAAGAGTCCTTTAATACTGATGCTTTCAAGGAGGAGTTTGATAAAAATCAGATCAAACATGTAAAAATTAACCTCTTCTCTCCATGGCAAGGCAGCCATTGGGAGAGGTTAATAAAAGTAATGAAACAGTGTCTGTACAAAGCTGTGGGAAAAAGTAAAGTGACTTATTTTGAGCTTCTTACCACTCTGTCTGACATAGAAAATGCCATCAATTCCAGACCCCTAACCTATAGATCTGGTACCTCTGAGTTGGAGGCAATAACGCCCAATTGTTTTTTGAAAGTAATGTTTAACAGTAATTTAATATTTAAAAGTAATTTTGATACAGTAGAATATCAAATGGGCAGTGCACCCAACAAGGAGGTACTGGATTCTACCCTCATAAAGCAAAATGAACTCTATGAAGAGTTCAGGCGTTTGTGGCATGAGGAGTATCTCTTAAGTCTCCGGGAGCGGTCTAGACACTTGTTTCAGGGTATTTGGGAAAATAAAGTAAAGGTGGGAGATGTGGTTCTTATAAAAGACAGCAATAAACCACGTCCATTTTGGAAAATGGGCAGAGTGATGGATGTGATAGTAGGTCACGATAATAACATCAGATCAGTAAAATTAAAAACTGGTTCTGGTGAAATAGGGTTGCATTCCATCAGTAACCTTTACCCCCTCGAATTAAATACAGGAGGTGGTAGTTTATCAAATGTAACACCTGTACCTACAACACCTGTACAGGATGACAACAGCAACAGACCTGGTACTTCTGGTAATAATAATAATAATAATAATAATAATGATAGTAATGCCAATACAATAAGACCTCAGAGAAAAGCTGCTCTTAAACAGAGGCAGTTTATGCAAGCCAATTTGTCAAATCTATAATAAATTGCATAAATAAAGTAGTAAAATTAGGTTTAAGGTAATATTAAGTTTGGTTTAGGGTAATTTTAAGGTAGATTAAAGTTTTTAAATAAAAAAGAAAAAGTAAAAAAAAAAAATTGTTTTTAAATGAAGTAAACCATTAAAGGAAACGCAAGCACACAGCTGAAGTAAACACAAAGGTAGGGTATTGCTTCTCTTTTTGAAGCAATCCTCTGCCCGGAGTGTATGAAAATTTATTTAGAAAACTAGCAAATAAACCCAGTCGCATAATTTAGACCGCAGTATAAAAATATCGTACATTAGCAGTCATCAGTAGGAACCCAAAAATTTCATCATATCCAATGTAGTTGGTCTACGTGCCTTCCCAAAAGTCAGTAAAAGAAATTCTTTAGTAATCTTTCAGTAATTATCTGGTGAACACGTATACTGTTGTCAATATTTAAGTATTCGGGTTCATTAAAGTTGAGATTGATTCTCATTAACTTAATAAAATTGTACGCAGTATTAAGTACAATAAAATTAATATAGACAAACAATAAGTGTCTTAAAGTTTATATCACGGCTTATTACAATAATATTTAATATCTATTGCCTTTACGATCATGGCCTCAGTAAAACTGTTTAGAATTTAAGTTACTGTGAAAATTAGTTACTTTAAAAGGATTAAAATATCCTTGTATATGAAAAGGAAACCTTTTCAAACCCTTTTGGATTTTCCTGCATTTCATTGTAATGATAATTGCATTACTTATTTATTACAACTTACTAAAAAGAATATAAAGCGTTTTTAGGAGGGACCTCCGAGGCGCTACGTCTCCAAAAATTTCTCAACAACAAGAAGCAGAACATTTAAGGTAAATAAACTTTTAAATTTTTTAAGTATATTTAGTGTAAAAATACTAAACAATAGTCCGGTGGCGAAAAGAGCCACTTCTATCAAAATAAAAAAAAAATATTTTTTTAATAATATATATATATATATATATATATATATATATATATATATATATATATATATATATATATATATATATATATATTATATACTCTTTCTTATATATATATATATATATATATATATATATATATATATATATATATATATATATATAGGGAAGTACTTGCTAAGTTGGACAGTTATTATGAGGAAAAAAAAAAGAGTTTTAGTGGAATTTTATTTAAACAAAAATATACATTTTTATGTAAATAAGAAAAGCTTACATTTTCAATTTATAAGGTGTTAATTAATAAATAATAAATGAAAGGGATTTATTGGAAATTTATGCCGTCAGACCAGGTTGTGCCTGGTCTTATTTAGTACATGCTCTATGCACAATTACAGAGTTATAATTCTGAGAACGCGGAATACGTTGTGATTTATTTTGAACGTGTTATTTAGATACCAAGGGCGGGTTCTTTGGGAGACCCTCCCACGGAGGAAAGGAAATATTCTACCTCGTCAAATCCCACCGGTAAAGCCAGTATGAGCCCCGACTCCTACCTCTTTGCAGTTTTACCCTTCGGAATTCCCACTTTAGTTAAAAAACACCCAAAAACAAATATTACCGGAATTAAAAAAATAAAAACAGGATTATAGCTACTTTCAAAACATCATTTACGTTTAATCTGCATTTGAAGCATGTCCTTAAATACTCAATTTCATTATTGGTATCATATACAGCAATATATTTAAAAAAAAAAAAAAAAAAAAAAAAAAACTAATGAAGTCATAAACATAACAGGTCCTATATATTTTTTGAATCATGTCCCAAATACCCACTTAATTCATTTATTTAGTATCATATACTAGCCAATATATTGAAAAAAGAAAAAAAATCATAAAACATAACCGGTCATATATATATATATATATATATATATATATATATATATATATATATATATATATATATATATATATATATATATATATATATATATATATATATATATATATATATATATATATATATATATATATATATATATTTATATCTTATATATATATATATATATATATATATATATATATATTATATATATATATATATATATATATATATATATATATATATATATATATATATATATATATATATATATATATATATATATATATAACTATATATATATATATATATA
>JABUQX010142462.1:20000-25000 GCA_015478945.1 Trachelipus rathkii
GTTTTTTTTTTTTTGCTTTTTTCGTTCAATTTTGTTTTTTTTTTGCTATTTTTTCGGTTTCTTTATATCATATTTTTTTTTTGGCTGATTTTTTTTGTCGCGGTTTATTTATTCTATACTTTTTCAATGTTTTGTTTTTGTTTGGTTTTTGTTCCATTTCCTTTATTATATTTCGTTTCTTTGTTTTTTCTTTATTTCATATTTTGTGTTTTGTTCTTTTTTTTGTTTTATTTTCGCTGTTTTTCAATTTGCTTCTTGCTTTTTTCTCATTATTCTATATTTTGCTTTATTTTTACGTTTAGTCCATTTATACCATATTTTATTTTTATGTTTTTGTTTACTTTGTTTCTTTGGTTAGTTTTCTTTATCTATCTTTCTATATATATTATTATATATATATATTGTATATATTCTTCAATTTCTTTTTTTATATATATATGTTATATATATATTATATATATATATATATATATATATATATATCTATATATAAAAGATTCACATTTATATATATATATATATATATATATATATATATATATATGGTTAAGTATAATATATATATATCTGTTTTCTGCCCAATTTCTTTTTATTCTATATTTTGCTGTTTTCGTGTCAAAGTTTGTTTCTTTTTCGCTTTCTATATATTATATTTTTCTTATATGTTTTGCATTTATTTTTAGTCCCAGTTATTTTATACTTTTTAATATTTTTGTTTTCATTTGACATTTTTTATCTGTATGATTTCTTGCTTTCTTGGTTCTTTTACTTTATTCCATATTTTGTCTTTTAATTCTGTTTTATTTTCCTTTTTCATTTTGCTTTCGTTTTTTTTCTTATTTATTTCTTTTTTTTTTTTTCTTTTTTTCGCTTTATTCATATTCTTTATATTTCATTTGATTTGATTTTTTGTTTTGTTTTCTTTCTTTCTCATTTCATTTTCTTTATTCGATATTTTGTTTTTTTGTTTCAAATATATTATTTCAATATTTTAGAATGTTTTATTTTTTTTTCATTAACCGTTATTTCTGTTTCTATATGTTGTAGGTTTTTATTCCGCTTCATTATTTCATTTTGTTTCATTCATTTTTTTTTCTTTTATTTCTTGGGTTTTTTTTTTTGGTTCAGTAATTATTTTTTTTTTCTCGGTCTATTTTTTTTTTACTGTTTTTTTTTTATTTTTTTTTCTTTTTTATTTTTATTTTGTTTTTTATTTATTTCTTCTTTCAATATTTAATATTACATATTTATTATTTAATTATTTCTATATTTTATATTGTTTTTATTCTTCAAATTAAATTTATTTTATTTCATTTTTCTATTTTTATTTTTACTTTTTTATATTTTATTTTATTTTTATAATATTTTATTTTAATTTTATTTATTTTATTTTTATTGTTTTTTTTATTTTAGTCTTTCTTTTTATTTTCATTTCATGTTTTATTTAATTTTCTTTATTTATATTTCCTTCATTTCATTTTTTTTTTAATCAGATTTTACTATATTTTCTCTTTCATTATTGAATTCATTTTTCTATTTTTTTTTTTCTTCACTGTTCAAACTTTCGTTTCAAACCTATCTAAATAAAGTAAAATGAATTAGTAGAAGGTAGTAGTAGTAGTAGTAGTAGTAGTAGTAGTAGTAGTAGTAGTAGTCGCAGCATATTTGTTAATTTATATATTACTTGTACTTCTCAGTCCTGAATTCTCTCTCTCTCTCTCTCTCTCTCTCTCTCTCTCTCTCTCTCTCTCAATCTCTCTCTCTCTCTCTCTCTCTCTCTCCTCTCACTCTCAAAAAAAAAACTCTCTCTCTCTCTCTCTCTCTCTCCAAGCCCTGACACTTCTAGTATGTCAAAGTTTGACCCCAAAGTCCACTCTGATCGTCCAGTCACAACATGTTCTTCGTTCCAGAGTTTGGTCCTTTCCTACCTTCTGTCATACCCATTCTTTGTTTGTCCCTTTTCTCTGACCTGTCCCTTTGATTCCCCCTTTTTGGTTTCATTGTTATGTCCTTGAATCCAAAAAGAACCTTTTTTCTAATCTTCTGCTGTCTCCTTTTTCTGTCCCCTGCGCGGAAGGCCATCTCCGCTTTAGGTCTCTACCTAAGCTGCGAAAGGATAAAAGGAGCTTAAATAAAAGGATTTAAAATTTATTTTCGACTTTCCTCTTGAATTAGTTCACAGTGTTTTGACGAATGTCATAATTCCACTATTATTATTATTATTATTATTATTATTATTATTATTATTATTATTATTATTATTATTATTATTATTATTATTATTATTATTATTATTATTATTATTATTATTATTGTTTATTATAACCATTTTTATACTTATTGTTATTAACTATATTTCGGGTCTCAAAGGACATGACATTGTGTTGGAAAATTCGAAATTGACTTATAATAAAAATTTCTTAAATAAATATGGAAATAGTATGTTCATTCCACAAACGTGAAAGTGATGAAAATTGTAAATCATGTAATTTTTTGAAAAATTATTATGAAGTTTCTCATTCACAAAATTATTATGAAGTTTCTCATTCACAAAATAATTATAGTAGTAGTAGCAGTATATATATAGTACAAGTAGTAGTAGTAGTAGTAGTCGTAGTAGTAGTAATAAAATTTTATTTTATCATTTTTATTTATTATTTATATTATTATTATTATTATTATTATTATTATTATTATTATTATTATTATTATTATTATTATTATTATTATTATTATTATTATTATTATTATTATTATTATTATTATTATTACTCATTAATATTATAATTATTAGTATTATTATTATTATTATTATTATTATTATTATTATTATTATTATTATTATTATTATTATTATTATTATTATTATTATTATTATTATTATTATTATTATTTTTATTGAATTCCATAAAAAGTGAATTCTTATTTATTTTACATGTTGTTTATAGTTCTTTTAATAACCTTTTCTATTTTAATTTGAGGGTAACCATTATTAATTAAGTTTTTTGTTATTCTTATCACCTCTTTGTTAAAGAGTTCCCACGTTGAAGTTATTTTATAAGCTCTGTGGATTAGGGTTTTAATAATTGATAGTTTATAACTTTGTCTAAAAACCTTTATCTGTACTTTTAACATTTACTTCTCTTTCAACTCTACCATTTTTAAAACAAAGTAAGACATCTAGGAATGCCAGTTTTTGATTTTTAACATCTTCATAAGTGAAGTTTAGACAGATAGTTGTTTAAGTCTTTCTATGAAATTTTTTAAGTGATTTGAACTTTCAAATATGACAAAAGTGTCATCGACGTATCTTAAATATGTCTTCAGATTAAATGTGTTATTTTCATTCATAATTTGGTTTTCAATATGAGACATGTAGAAATCGGCGAACGTTGGTCCCAATGGGGATCCCATCGAAACACCATCTTTTTGTATAAAGGTTTCATTATTAAAATTAAAAGGGGTTTCTGTAGTACAGATAGTTAAGAGCTTTTTTAAAATAGTTTTTTCAATATTAGGTGGTGGTTTATCTCTGTTTTCATAAACTTCTTTAAGTATAATGTCTATTGTTTCTTTAACTGGAACGTTAGTGAACAGACTTTCAACATCGAGAGATACTATATAATCAGAAGGAATTCTGATTCATTAATGTAAAGAAATCAATGGTAGATTTTCCTATAAATTTTTCATTCAAGTATGCATGAGTCAACAGTGCCAGTCATACTCATACGTTAAAAAAAAAACAACCGGTCATACTTATTATAGGACGTAGGGGAGGATTTTCTAAGTTCTTGTGGATCTTAGGCAAGCCGTATAAACCATTATTATTATTATTATTATTATTATTATTATTATTATTATTATTATTATTTATTATTATTATTATTATTATTATTATTATTATTATTATTATTATTGCATTATTATTATTATTTATTAATACTGCAAATATTATTATTATTATTATTACTGTATTATTATTATTATTATTATTATTATTATTATTATTATTATTATTATTATTATTATTATTATTTTTTGTATAAGAGATGATCATGATTATTATTATTATTATTATTATTATTATTATTATTATCATTATTATTATTTATTATTATTATTATTATTATTATTATTATTATTATTATTATTATTATTATTATTATTATTATTATTATAAACATGTTTTCACAATAATAACAGATATATATAAAATATATATATATATATAGGTATATGTTATTATTATGTTATTATATATATATATATATATATATATATATATATATATATATATAGCAATGGGCATTAATTTCTATACCTTTAACTTCCCTGTCATTTCCCTACGATCTCAGTCTTTATTCAAAAACAGTTGGATAACTCGAGACAATATTTAACCCTAATGCCATATTGATCTGCAATCCCCCGTTGGTTTAATCCACATTCGTCATGTCCAATGACTTTTTCTAAAATCCCCTCAGCTTTGTTCTCCCCTAAAAGTCTAAAACTTTATCAAAATAATTATTTGCTTGAATTAGTTCACTGCAAAAAATGTTTCAAAATGAAAGTGAGAAAAAAGTTCAATGATTTTTTTATTATTATTATTTTCTTAATATAAATTAAGTTGGTTGAAGCTACCTTATAAATAATATGCCTTTTCGGTATTGAGAATTTTTGGAGATATTTATTTTTTTATTTTTTTTACTTTTTAAGGCAATGTTGCATAATAATCAATTTGAATATTATTATTCAGGGGAATTCATATCTTCTAAAATGATAAAAATGAGTCTCTGTATCATTTTGTTGTCCTAGTACCTCAGAGTGCTTTATTCTTAGTTTCTTTTAGATGTAATTCTGGTAATGTCTTTTAAATATTATTATTATTTTGGTAGAAAGCAGAGTAAAGTGCGTTAATAATAGATTTCTAGATGATGTGTATTGTCTAGCAGTTTGCATATTAATATATATATATATATATATATATATATATATATATATAT
>JABUQX010142463.1:10000-12500 GCA_015478945.1 Trachelipus rathkii
ATATGTATATATATACTCAACATATATATAACATTCAACTCTATAATAACCTTAATATGGATATGGATATGGATGTATGTATATATGTAATATATATAATAATAATAATATATATGTATAAACAATAATAATAATAATATATATATATGTAATAATATAATATATATAGAATCTAATATCTTTCTTTTTATATATATATATTTATTTATATATTTAAATATATATATTTATTTATATATATATATATATAAATATATATATTTATTATATATATATATATATATATATATATATATATATATATATATATATATATATATATATATATATATATATATATATATATATATATATATATATATATATATATATATATATATATATATATATATAACTATATATATATAATATATAAACTTTATAAACTATATAATATAGTTCTGTTCTATATCCAACTTTATTCTTATTTTACATCAAAGATATTCTTGACTACTACAGTTCTAACTTTGCTCACTTCAATGCCGATGACTCAACTCTTCATTCTTCCACCCATTTCAAATTTGTTCTCTCTTTGGCATCTAGAGTTGCCTCTCGTCTTCAACTTTCATATTTGTTTCCTTGGGTTGATTCAAGTCGGAATTTGTGTGTGGTAACCGCAATCTTGTGAAGTTCAACCCTTGAAAATCTCCAACTTCTTCACATCTCTTCAACACCTTCCAAACTTTTATCCCCTTCGATGGCTATAACGTCTCGCCTGTTAATAATATCAACATTATTGGACTGAACATTAATAGTGAATTGTCTTGGAGACCCCATATCACTTCGGTTGCTAAAACGCTCATGAAGCTGGGTTAAATCTGTTCAGATTAAAGTAGAATATTTTCTTCTGCTCAGTTACCTAACAAATAGCGGCCTTTTTCCGTATAGAAGTGCCTATGTTTTCAAATTAGTGGTTCCGATACTCTTCTTTTGGATAGGGTTGAGGCTAAGGCTAAGAGGCTTATAACTTACTCCCTTGACCCTCTTTCTCTGCGACATGACGTTGGCGAACTTTCTCTTTTCTATAGGTAATACAGCGGCAGGTGCTCGAGGGAATTGACCTCTCGCATCCTTCCCCACTACATCGCCCGTAACAGCTGCGAGGCGCCTTTGCTCACATGAATATTGAGTACCTATATTCGTTCGTTGTGGTGCCTCCTTCTTCCAACCACTTCTGTTTTTAGAACTCCTGCCCTATCTTTTTTTCTTGCTGTATTCAATCTTCTTCTCTTTAAGATCCAAGTCTGCCCCCACCTTCGGGAATTGCGCTAGACAAGGGTTTGGTTGTTTATTAGTTTTCTTTTGTCTGTTCTGATGTTTTGTTCGTCGTTTTCTTTTTGCCCTCCTAGAAAAGGGCCTTGCCCGTGAGTGGTGGTATATATGCGGTATATATATATATATATATATATATATATATATATGTTATAGCAGTATATATATTGTTGGTTGTTGTTTACATATATATATATATATATGTTACTTGGCGTCTCCAGTAACTTTTTACTACTCGTACTCTTCTTCTCTATATATATATATATATATATATATATATATATATATTATTATATATATATATATATATATATATATATATATATATATATATATATATATATATATATATATATATATATATATATATATATTCACATTAGATACTTGAGTTATTGCTATTTTACAAGTTTTCTTTAATTTAAAATTGATTCGATGGGTAACTGTTATTGTTTTTCTTTCATTATTCTTTTATTTTTATTTTATTATTATTATATTTTATTTATTTTTTATTTTATTATTAGTATTTTATTAATTTCTTTATTATTTTTTTTTATTTTATTAAATATTGTTTGTTATAAAATTATTATTTATTATGTATTGTATTTATAGTATAGTGTATACTGTCTTAAAATTTTCTCTCGGCTATTTCGGAGAGGTCCGATCTGTGACCTTTTATAATTGATTGAAAATAGCATTATTCAATGGTGATGATTCTTACACTTTTGTTTAAATTTTAAATAATCTTTTATATGTATTATGTAATAATTTCTTTTATAACCAATTTTTGCAAAAAAAAAAAAAAAAGGAGAGAAAAAAAATAATAAATTTATGAAATTTGTAGAAGATCGATCGTTTCTATAATGATAACTCGTGCTAAGCCCGAGCAGCCCGAGTGTAGGAGTCTCCTCTGATATATATATATATATATATATATATATATATATATATATATATATATATATATATATATATATATATATATATATATATATATATATATATATATATATATATATATATATATATATATATATATATATATATATATATCTTGAGAGCTGTAGATTTATTTTTTTATAAACTTCCTCACATCTGCTTCACTCTCTGTTTTAATGGATACTACTCTTCAGAACTCTGTAATGTCTTCGTTTCTCATTCGATGATAACAACCAAGAAAAAGTTCGTA
>JABUQX010142464.1:7500-10000 GCA_015478945.1 Trachelipus rathkii
TGGCGCTCGACATATCAAAAGCATTTGACCGAGTATGGCACGAGTCACTGCTCTCCAAGATCCCCTCCTTCTCTTTGCCTACTTATGTCTAGCTTTCTTTCAAGTCGCTCAATATTGGCTGTGGTTGATGGACCGACTTCTTCTTCTTTTTCAGTCAATAGTGGTGTTCGTCAGGGTTCGGTCTTATCTCTTACTTTATTCTTACTTTTCATTAATGATCTTCTCACCTGCACATTTAACTCTATCCACTCATATGCTGATGACTCGACCCTTCACTCTTCAACTCATTTCAATTCTGCTTCTTCTTTTACTTCTAGAATTGCCTCTCGTCTTGAACTTTCCGATTCTATTCTCGCTGATCTGGATAGAATTTCCGATTGGGGTCGTCTCAACCTTGTGAAATTCAATTCTTTAAAAACTCAACTTCTAAAAATCTCCGTCTCTAATTTACCTTCTAACTTTCCTATATCTTTCGACGGTTCTCTCGTCTCTCCTGTTGACAATATAAACATCCTTGGCCTTAACATAAACAAAAAAATGTCTTGGAAACCTCACATCCCAACGGTTGCTAGGGCGGCTTCAAAGAAACTGGGAGTTCTGTTTAGACTGCGAGACTTTTAATCCTCTTCTCAGTCACTCCATCTATACAAGGGTCTCATCCGCCCTTGTATGGAGTACTGTTCTCATATCTGGTGGGACTCTGGTTTCACCCGGCAATTGGACAGGGTTGAGTCAAAAGCCAAAAGGCTTATAAACTGTCCTGTTATTTCCAGTTCAAATGACCCTCTATCTTTGCGGCGCGATGTTGGTGCTTTCTCTCTTTTCGATAAGTGCCTCAGCGGCAGGTGTTCGAGGGAACTTACCACTCGCGTACCACCACCTTTACGACGCCATCGTAGCACAAGGGGTGCTGTGTCTGCATACTGGAAGTTTTTATTGTGGATCTTAGGCATTCAAGCTAGTTCGCTGCGATGGCTGCTTCTTTTTCTGCCTCTGTTCTGTGGAATTCTCTTCCATCTTCTGTGTTCCCTGCTGAATTTAATCTCCCTCACTTTAAAGCCTGAGTTTGTGCTCATCTGCGTAATATGCGCTAGTGGATGAAACTTTGTTGTGCAACACCCCCTATCTAAATAGGGCTCTGCCCGTGAGTGGTGGTGACAACTGTAATAAATATATATATATATATATATATATATATATATATAACATAACATATATATACATATATATATATATATATATATATATATGTATATATATAGCACTATATGAATAGCCCATCAGCGCTCCATTCAGCATAAGCTCCAGCCATAATATATTTATATAGCGTATATAATAATATATATATGTAATAATAGCAATAATATATATCTAGTTATTTTACCTGTAATATTAATATTGCTGTTTTTTTCTTCAATATATATATAGCCACAAGGTTCTTGATATATTAACCAATATATATACATAATAATAACCAATATGTATATGTAACAATAATATCTATATATGCTCTTTCTTCAATATATTTGTAAATAACCAACCAATATATAATATATAGCATCATAATAACCATGTATATACTAATATGTATATGTATATAATAATAATAACCTATATAAATATATCATATAACAATATAGCCATAATAACATCATGTAACAGCATGCGCTAATATTATATCATGCATGCTGCATATATGTAGAGATATATCGCGTATAACGTAATAGTAATATCAATAACAACCAGCAACTAAATATAATATCGCATAACAGCCAACAACCAGCCAGCCAATAGATGTATGGCATATGTAATATCAGCAATATAATATTCAACTATATATATTTTTATAAATAAAAATCAGCGCATAATGCATATTAATTAAATAGTGTATAGCATAATAAATTTCATAACAAGCATATGTATTTAATTTGTATATAATAACGCAATAACTTAACCAGCAACAACCGCCAATAACTACGCATAACAATAATAACCAGCCAACCACTGCATAGCATAATATGTATATATGTTACTCTTTAATATATATATAGCATATCTTTTCTTTCTTTCTTCTCAATATGTATGTCTTGTATTAATAATATATAATATATACGCTATTTAATAGCATATGTATAACAGTAATATGTATATGCATAACTTTATCTTTATATAGTAACTTCAATATGTATGTATATTTTATATTTATCTTAATAGCATATCAATATAATAATAACTCATAGCATAATATATATCTTCTATATATATACCATAATAGTATATACATATGTCTACAACTATATAATATCAATAATAATAACAACAACAACATATTTACTCTTATATATACTGTACTATAATAAACATATACCTATTATAATAACATATATATATATATATATATGTATATATATATATGTAATAAATATAAATAATAGTAATAAACTAATATGCTCTTCTTTGGATAATATATGTATATCTTACCACTTGTAATAATATATTA
>JABUQX010142465.1:0-5000 GCA_015478945.1 Trachelipus rathkii
ATATATATATATATATATATATATATATATACATATAACATATATATTATATATATATATATATATATATATATATATATATATAACATAACAAATATATATATATATATATATATATATATATATATATATATATATATATATATACTCTCTATATATATATATATATATATATATATATATATATATATATATATATAATAACTTTTCTCCTGTCCGCTCAATAGTTTCTGCACAGTTTGAGAATTGTGCAGTACTTTCTGGCAATAAATTTTTCGCGTACAAAAATATTTTTGAAAAAATTTATGCAAAGAATCTGGGTTTCCGTTTCATACTCCGGCTGCGGCCCCAGATCCGGCCTGGATCCGACCAAGGTTTCTGCACTATTTGAAAATTGTTGAGTACGTCTTTTTGTATAAACTTTTCACAAAAAATATTTAAAGGGACAAAGTCATACCCAGGATCCGGCTCCGTTTCCGACTCCGGATCAGGATCCGATAAGGTTTCTGCACTATTTAAACATTGTTCAGCACGTCTTCCGGCAATAAATTTTTTCATCTAAAAAATATTTCTTAAAAAAATTTCAACAGGATTCGGCTCTAACTCCGGCTCCGGTTCCGACTCCGGATCCGACTCCTAAGGTTTTGAACTATTTGAAAATTAGTCAGCGAGTCTTCTGGAATACATTTTTCAACTTAAAAATATTTCTTGAAAAATATTTATAAGCAAGATCCGGCTCCGGATCCTACTCGGATCCGGATCCATCAAAGATTCCTGCACTATTTGAAAATTGTTCAGCACATCTTCTTTCAATAAATTTTCACCTAAAAATATTAAAAAAATTCATACCCAGAACCCGGCTCCGGGTTCGGCTCCGGATCCGACTAAGGTTTCTGTACTAACTGAAAATTGTTTCAACACGTCTTCTGGCAAAAAATTTTGGCCTAAAAAGGATTTTGAAATTAATACCCAGGATCGGCTCGGCTCTCCGGGTCCGACACCGGCTCCGAGTTTCCGGCTTTCGGCTTCGGATCTGACTAAGGTTTCTGCACTATTTGAAAATTGTTCAGAACTTCTTCTATCAAAATTTTTTCACAAAAAAATATTTTCCGAAAAAAAATCATACTACGGCTCCGACGGCTCCGGCTCCGGCTCGGCTCCAGCGAATACGGATCCGATTAAGGATTCTGCACTATTTATAAATTCACCAAGTCTTCTGGAATAAATTATTCATTTAAAAAAATTATCTCTTGAAAAAAATTGCCACCAAGGATAAAGGCTCCGAATCTGGATCGGATCGGACCCTACTAAGGTTTCTGCACTATTTGGAAATTTGTTCAGTACGTTTTCGGGCATTAATTTTTCACTTAAAAATATTTTCAAAATTCATATCCAGGCTGCGTCTCTGACTCCAGCTCGGCCTAATACTCGAAACAGGCTTCACTTTCGGATCTGACTAAGGTTTCTGAACTATTTAAAAATTGTTCAGTACGTCTTCTGGCAATAAAGTTTTCACCTAAAAATATATTTTTAAAAAATTCATACCCAGGATCCGGCTCCGGATCCGGATCCGACTAAGGTTTCTGAACTATTTGAAAATTGTTCAGCACGTCTTCTATCAATAAAATTTTCACCTAAAAAAATATTTTTCGAAAAAATTATACTCTGGCTCCGACTCCATCTCCGACTTTGAATCCGGCTCCGGCTCCGGCTCCGGCTCCGACTCCAAATCCGGATCCGATTAAGGATTCTGTATTTGAAGAATTATTCAGAAACAGTCTTCTAGCAATAAATTTTTCATCTAAGAAAGAAAATTATTTCTTAAAAAAATTATAGGATCCTCCGGAAGTCTCCCGGATCGGATCGGATCCGGACCTGACTAAGGTTTCTGCACTATTTGAAAATAATTCAGTGCGTCTGCTGGCATTGAAATTTTTCACCTAAAAAAAATATTTTTGGCTTCATGCTCGGGTTCCCTCCGGTTCCGGCTCCGGCTCCGACTTCACCTTTTGCTCCGAATCTGAATAAGGTTTCTGCACAATTTGAAAATTGTTTAGTACGACTTTTGGTAATAAGATTTTTCATCTAAAAAATATTCTTCTGAAATTTATACTATTGCGCCGGCTCTGACTCTAGCTCAAACTTCGACTCCGGCTCCGACTCCGAGTCCGGATCCGATTAAGGACCTATTTGAAAACCTGTTCCCAGCGTCTTCTGGCAGCAAATTTTTATTTAAAAAATTTTTTTCTTGAAAAATTTATTCCACAGAGATCCGGCTCCCGCTTCCGGATCCTGATCCTTATCCAACTAAAGGTTTCTGCACTATTTGAAAATTGTTCCAGCACTTTTTCTGGCTTAATGGGTACCACTTAAAAAAAGTATTTTCAAGAAAAATACAAACGCCGACTCTGACTTCGGCTCCCCACTTCGACTCCGGCTCTCTGACTCCCGGATCGGATCCGACTAAAAGGATTCTACCTATTGAAAATTGTTGAGTACTTCTTCTGGCATTAAAATTTTCACCTAAAAAAATATTTTTGAAAAAATTCATACCCAGGCTCCGGCTCCGGCTCGGCTTCGGCTCCGGCTCCGACTTCACCTTCGGCTCGGATCTGACTAAGGTTTCTGTACTATTTGAAAATTGTTCAATACGTCTTCTGGCATTAAATTTTTCATCTAAAAATATATTTTAGAAAAAATCATACCCAGGATCCGGCTTCGAAAAAATCATACACCGGCTCTCCGGCTCGGCTCCGACACCGACTCCGACTTCGGAACCGGATCCGGATCCGACTAAGGATTCTGTACTATTTGAACATTGTTCAGCACATCTTTTGCCAATAAATTTTTCATCTAAAAAAAATTATTTCATGAAAAAAAAAATACCCAGGCTCCGGCTCCGGCTCCAGCTGCGGCTCCGGATGCGGCTCCATTATTGACTGAGTAAAATCCGAGAATAGAGAGCTGAAGAGGTTGAGAATATAGAAAAAATTAGATTTTCTATATTATAAATAAAAACATTTTGATCCTAAACCTGGAATTACAATTTTGACTGAAATTTTAGTTCGACACCTCTCCAAATAAATTTCTGTATCTAAAAAACTATTTAGAATTTTTAGAAAGTACACCATGATGTTCAGGAGGAATTTTTCTACTAATTTAGATATAAAAAAAAATGTGAAAATTTTGATTTTGCTTTCAAAAAGTAGGGGGTCTAGTTATGAAGTCTCCCCTTAATTAAGTATATTTAAATTCATGTACCAATCATATGTTTCAATCTCAGATAAAATTATTGCAAAAAGTTTGTAAATTATATTAATAATAACTGCAACTGCCCTGTTAAACACAAACGCAATTGTTTTTCAATATATTATGATTTTGATATATTGGAACAAGATAATGTTGAAAAAATTATATAGCAATATGAATATGAATATAGACATTAAGGAGAAACATTTTAATGGTGCTCTAATATATGTGTTTTAATTATATATATATATATATATATATATATATATATATATATATATATATATATATATATATATATATATATATATATATATATATATATTTATATAATTATATATATATATATATGTTTTTATATATATATATATATATCATATATATATATATATTCTTGCTGAGATGTATTGAAACATTTTGAATTTTAGCAACGGTTTCATCTTAACATTCCTAACTTTTGCACACACCCTCTGAAATATTTCCTCTCTAAGGAATATATATATATATATATATATATATATAAAAACTTTATATATATATATATATATATATATATATATATATATATATATATATATATATATATATATATATATATATATATATATATATATCATTAATATTTTTGAGAAATCGAAAGTTTTGAGCATCCCAAATAAAGTCGAGAAATCGATTGTTTTGAACGTCTCAAATGAAATATTAACTACTTACTGACATTTCAGTTTTGACTTTGAAAGCGTGAGCTTCGTTTGTCATTGTGAATTGAATATTTTGAATTTTCTCGTGTATTATTAAATTCATTGAAAAAGAAATGGAGTCAGCTGTGTGGAAGTATTTTGATCAGCTTTCTAAGGAGACTGCTAAGTGTAAAATATGCTCTAAAAATTATTCCAGAAAGGGGAGAGGTACCACATCGCTAAAGAATCATCTTAGGTCGATGCATTTAGCTCAATACGAAGAATTGACTGAGTCGGATTTAGAGAAAGAAAAAATCAGAAAGGGAAATGTGGCAAAAAAGTCGCCAACTCCCTTACAGAAGATGAAACAAATTACAATAGAAAGTTGTTTTGAAAGAAAAGAATTTTAGAGCGTCGATCATCAGAAAAGTAAATTAATGGATTACCGCATTGCAGAAATGATCATTATGGATGATCAACCGTTCGATATGGTTGAACGTATTGGCTTTATGCGCTATGTACAAGTGGCTACTCCACAGTACAAATTGAGGAAACGACAATTCTACTGTGATCTTATTTGCGATCGTATATACCCAGATGTTTGTGCTAAAATAAGTAAAGAGGTAAAATCAATGAGTGAAACCGGACTGTCCTTTACCACTGACGAATGGTCAGATACGTCTGCTGGCGTATCCTTGCTTTCTCTAACCTGTCATGGAATAGATGAGAGCTTTAAAAGGCATATTTTTGTGTTAGGCTTACAAAAACTTGATGAAAGGCATAATAGTGAGTACATATCAAGCTGTTTTGATGCAATGTTACAAAAATGGTAAATTTCCAGTACGCATGTTCATTGTATTTTAAGAGACAGGGCAAGCAACATGAAAAAAGCTTTATTTTTATTGGAAGTTAATAATCTAGATTGTGTGTCGCATAAACTTCAGTTAGTTATATAATCTGGTTTAGAGTCACCGGAATTTGCAACTAACATCATTTCAAAATGTAGGGCTATATCAACCCATTTTCATCATTCAACAATGGCACTGTTGTCAAAGACGTTCCAACTCGCTGGAA
>JABUQX010142465.1:10000-12500 GCA_015478945.1 Trachelipus rathkii
AAATATATATATATATTGAGACTTTTTCTTTATATATATATATATATATATATATATATATATATATATATCTCTCTCTATATATATATATATATATATATATATATATATATATATATAGATATATATATATATATCTATATATATCTCTATATCATATAATTTATATATATATATATATATATATATATATATCTCTTTTATATATATATATATATATATATATATATATATATATATATATATATATATACCATATATATATATATATACATATACCTCCTTTATCATATATCTTTCTATTAACTCATTCATAATTTTTTTAATTGTCTGTAACTGAATAGGATTAGCTGCCAGACTTAATGCTTTAGATTTTTGGACCATTTGTTGTGTTAATCTTATTGTATTTAACTTTTTCCTTCGTTTGCACATTCGTGTTTAGTAACATACCAGGGTGAACAAACACAAACTCTTTGTTGATTAATAATGTGTTTGTAACATAAAGTCTGTTTGCTTGTTACCTTTTCTTTTGCGGTATGTAACTCGAGCACTTTTATTCAAAATTTCTCTTTGCTATTTCTATTCACCAAACTGTATTTATCTGTCTTATTAAGAAGATAACCAAATGGAAATATAAATACAGTTTAATAATAGTGTTCTTCTTTTCTTTAATAGTTTTTACAAATTTAAACAGATGATTCTGTTGCTCAATTCTTTAAATCTGTCACCAATCTTATCCTTTGACTCCTTCGTATATAATTAAATTTCAAATGTACCTTTTCCATGTTTATTTTCTTCACTATCATTCCTAACGTGTGATGATATCGATGTAACCTTCTTTAACTTTTTTTTATTTTTATAGATACTCCCACTTCCACTGTTTCGATGTTTGGTATAACTTCTCTTTACAATTATTTTTAATATATCTTTTTCATGAGTGTAGACTATAGAAAACCACACATCATAACATTTAACATAACAGTTTATAAAAAGTACTTCTTTTAACTATACCAAAAATTCTCATTCTCTATATTTTTAAGTCCCTTTTTAATAAAAATTTTCTCATCGCTTTTTCTAAACTAAGGCTCTTTGCGCATTCTTATTGTAATCTTTTATAAATTTCGTACCTTATTCAGTAAATTTTTATCAATCTCACTACCAGATGTTATCCCATTGATTCTTACCACCAAATTCTAACGAGTGCTACCACTAACACCCTTGAATTTTGTCGTCCTAAACTCTTACATAGATTTCCGCTGCACTTTTAAGTCTTCACTACTACTGAAATATGTTAATGTTTTTCTCTGCATATCTCTTTATCATTCAAATGTTCGTGCTTTCGTCATGCATTATCCCCCTCTCCCCCTCCCTCTTCTGTTATTCGTTGAACAGTCTCTCCAGCTTTTATAACCAGGTATCAGCTCCCTGGCAGGCCTGCATCTGTCAGCGGTCACAGCTCTCCGCCTCCTTAGTGTTTCAATGTCAGGCACATCCAATTTCTTTGTCATTCCACATTTGCGAATATTCGATGACTGCCTCTTCCCAAGAGAAGTATGGGCTCTCTCTTTAAGAGAATAAATGTCTTTGACTCAATGGCCAATCTCGCTCAAGGGGTTCATTTCTTTTAATTGCTTTGGGAGACATCTAATTAATTTATTTTATTTCGTAAATTCCCACGATAACCCTTTATCTTCTCATTACTTTTGTCCTCCTTTTTTTTTTACCTTTATAATGTTTTCACTGTTCCAACATTTTTTTTTGACTGCATCAGTTTAGTTTTATATTGTTTCAAATTAGACTTGTTGAAAATCGAACAAATCCCTATCACCTCCGCTTTTATCTCACAGTCACATCACTTTTCAGAATATATACTATATATATATATATATATATATATATATATATATATATATATATAACATATTTATATATATATATATATATATATATATATATATATATATATATATATATATATATATATATATATATATATATATATATATATATATATATATACCCTAACTATATCTAACTTAGTCGATGTTACACCCCCTCGAATATCACCCTTTTCACCTCCACACTCATTTGTCTATCTTTCAATTATCTGGGGTGCACTGCTCTTACAGCTCAATAACACACAGTGTATTTGTACCTTTCACCATCATTGTCTCAGTTCCACCCTTGGCTCTACACTCGCTTCTTCTCACTGACCACCACGCTAATCTCCAAATGCTTTCTGTGTTCATAGTCAGACCGGCCTCTCTAAGCCTATTCGCAAAACATGTCACCAACCCTCCCAGCCGATTTCCCTCTTCGTTCCAGCACGCCAAGTCATCCGTCGCGTATGCCAGAATATCACCGTCCAAATCTCCTACATCCTCTCTCACCTTCTTTATCACTACATCAGATATGCTACAAACAAAATTGGTGACAACACGCTTCCCTGTTTGACTCCCGTTCTCACCTCAAACCATTCCTTATTCTCATATTCTGTTCT
>JABUQX010142465.1:15000-22291 GCA_015478945.1 Trachelipus rathkii
TATAACGTCTCCACGATCTCTTGATCTCTAACTCGATGTTCTGTGGCTTAAAATCTTTCTTCCGTCTACTACAATAATCTTGTGCTTCTTCTACTGTTCTCCTAACATAACAGATTTTCATGCATATTTTGATTACCTTACTACTTCTCACGAAACTTTCATATCTTCTCATCCAAATACTGAGGTCCTCTATTTAGGGGATTTCAATGTACACAACACTGAATGGATGGTTTCCTCTCATACTGATTTAGGTGGGGAGGAAGCCGAATTCATTCAGTATTCTCAACGATCTGGAGCAACTAATTAAAGAACCTACACACATTACTGATCGTCCCAACGATTCTTGACACTTCACCTATGTTTCTTACTAAGTCCTTCTCTCTATAGTATAAATACACCACCTTCAGCTCATCGATCAAATCTAACCCAACCCCTTCATCTCTTAATTTTAATGCTTTCTACAAAACAGCTCCGCATCTGCCCTATGCGGTTTTCCGGCACTTTGATCGGGCCGATTGGGGGGCATTGCTTTGCTTCTACGCTAACTATAATTGGGTGACTGCTTTTGACATTGAGGAGCTTCAGAGTTTGCCTGCACGGTTTTTCCGGCACTTTGATGGTAATCGCTGATGGGATGAGCAGGTTTATTTCTTCTTCGACTAAATCTTTTTCTCCTCAAAACCCATGGTTCAATCGTGCTCGTTCTCTGGCCATTCAGGCTACAGACAGTGCGTATCGGATGTGGAAAAATTCTCGTTCTCCTATCACTCTTGCTAATTTTCATTCAGCTAGAAATCGTTGCAGGGGTACTCTTCGACCAGCAAGTGGACTTTCATTAAACGAAAGTGCGCTGACCTCCTTGGCTCTCACTGACAAATCTTTCTGCCCTCTTGCCAAAAACATCTGTAACAGCCTCATGAATTATCCTTTCCACCTACTTATTCGCTCCCATTGGTTCTCATTTTTAGCTCTCCAGCTACAGAAAAGGAAAATCTCTTCAGCCTCCTATTTTCCTCTAACTCATCCTGGACTATTCTGTCATTCCTCTTCCTTTCCCCCTTCTCCTCTCAGGTGTCCTATGCCTTTACCTGCGATTACATTTGATCGGGTACATGGGCTCCTTAAAATCTATGAACGTTAGGAATGCGGGTGGACCGGACTGGCATTCCTCCCAGGTTTTGAGTGTGCATCCATGCTGAGCCACCCTGGATTAACTTTATATCTACCATGCTAATACCAATTTCCCTCAGTGTTGGAAGCGCGCATAAGTCCAACCTATTCCGAAAAAAGAAGCCGCTCTCGCCCTATAGCTCTAACTTGTAATCTATCTAAGATCTTTGAAGCCCTTCTCAACCCATATTTATAGGTCATCTGAAATCTAATTCTCCACTTTTCGATCACCAGTGATGGTTTTCGGCGCTCGAGGTCTACTAGCGATATACTTTCCTATTTAACCGATTTATGGTTTTCCGCCCTTAGGAACTACGGGGAGACTTGCGTGGTGGCGCTTGACATATTCAAAGCATCTGACCGGGTATGGTAGACGTCACTGCTCTCCAAGCTCCCCTCCTTGGGTTTCCTTCTTCTCTTTGCTTACTTATGTCGCTTTCTTTCAAATCGCTCAATATTGGCTAGTGTTGATGGGGCGACTTCTTTCTCTTTTTCGGTCATAAGTGTGGTGTTTCCTCAGGGTTCTGTCTTATCTTCTACTTTATTCCTGCTTTTCGTTAATGATCTTCTCACCTGCACCTTTATCCACTCATATGCCGATGACTCGACCCTTCATTCTTCAACTCATTTCAATTCTGCTCCCTCTTTTAGTTCTGGAATTGCCTCTCGTCTTAATCTTTCCGATTCTCTTCTCGCTGATCTGGATAGAATTTCTGGGTGGGGTCGTCTCAACCTTGTGAAATTTAGTTCTTTGCAGCCCAACTACAAGATTTCAGCTTTGGACACCTAACTTTCCTTCTCTTTCGACTGATTTCTTTCTCTGTCTCTCCTGTTGACAATATAAACATCCTTGGCGTAACATAAACAAAAATGTCTTGGAAACCTCACATCACAACAGTTGGCTAGGGTGGCCTCAAGGAAACTAGGAATTCTGTTTAGACTGCGAGACTTTCCTCTTCTCAAATTCTCCAGCTATACAAGGGTTTCATCCGCCCTTTTATTAGAGTACTGCTCTCATATCTGGGGATGGTAGTTCTGGTTTCATCCGGCTTTTGGATAGGGTAGAGTCAAGGCCAAAAGGCTTATAAACTATCCTGTTACAGTTCACTTGACCCTCTATCTTTGCAGCTTGATGTTGGGGCTTATCTCTTTCTATCGGAACTGCAGTGGCGGCGGGATGCTCGAGGGAACCTCCCTCGCGTATACCACCTTTACGACGCCCTCATAGCACAAGGGGGCTGTGTCGGCGTATGAGTTTTGTGTTGATATTTTAACTCCAAAACTAGTTCCGCTGCGGTGCTTCCCTTCTTTGCCCATATCTCTGTTCTGTGAATTCTCTTTCGCATCTTCTGGCATGTTTCTCAATTTAATCACCTCACTTTAAATCTGCGTCTGTGCTCATCTGCGTAATTTGCGGTGACAACTGTAAAAAAATAAAAATAAATAAAAGGTTCTAATAAGAAATTTTATTAAGCTAGCTGAAACCCCACAAGAATAGGCATCTCCGACGGTGAATCACTTCTAGAATGCATTTAAATAGCATAACTGAGGGCTCGCATGACAAAAAAAAAAGATTCACTGAAGTGGAAGCCGCCTTATCAGCAACCTGACAACAGCACTGATAGTGACGATGGTGACTTTTCAACTTAAATAAACCTATTTAGATGAAGAGGTCTGGTTCTCTTTATTGGGCTGATAAGTTCGCCAGATCAGTACATTGACATCTCATTCATCTTCAAAGGAATCACACCAAGGAACCTACTCCCGAAAAAACTGAGAGACTGGTATCGAGAAGGCAAAGATGTTCATTTGCAATTTACATGAAAAGAGAGGAGAATGTGGCTCAACAGCAGAGATACTGCCTGAAGAAAATCTTTATATGGGGTGTGGCATGAAATGGGTAAGGTTTCCATTATTATCAGTGCTTGCAAAGAAAAATAATTATCATCTCATCAGTGAGAGCCAGTATTTTTTACAGGCTGTTGGATGCAGGGTGTAAACACCCCAAAATGAAACAATTCTATAGATGTCACAAATAAAGCTTAATGTTTTGCATCTGAATTTGAGAATTTTTGAATTTGAGTATTGAATGATCTAATTTATCTTGGAGTTATTATTATTATATCATGTTTGAGTAATAGCGTTTTTTATTTATCTTTTCAGATGTCATTGAGATATAACAACTCTGTTATTTTGTATTCTTCATGTTGCAGCTATTAAAGAATCTTCTTGTAATTATAACATATGTTAAAATATAAAAGCTAGTAGCTAAACTTTGTTATTACACTGGAAAAGCGGGAAATGGAATATTTTTTGAATAAACAAACATAGAAAAGTTATTAATATTATATTTGCAGTTATTTAAAGATACTATTTTAATTTATAAAACAAATATACTTGGGCACAAATACCAATGTAAATAAATGACTAAGTATTGGTTGTACAGGGAATGCAATTCTGAGTTGCTGCCTAGCAGTACACAAATGTTTTATCTTATTACTGGGTATTTATTATATTAATTAAAGTAACAATTGATGGACATCGGTATCGGTATCGGCACCTAAAAAGAAAAAAATAAGAGTATCGACATCGATCGACCTCTTTTCTGACGGTATCTGACATCCCTATTAATATATATATATATATATATATAATATATAATATATATATATATATATACTATATATATATATATATATATATATATAATATATAATAATATATATATATATATATATATATATATATATATATACTATATAAATATATATATATATATATATATATATATATATATATATATATATATATATATATATATATATATATATATATATATATCTATATACATATATATATATCTATATATGCTATACTCTTCTTTATATAATATATATATATATATTGGGGATGTTCAGTACTAACTCTAATTCTTTCTCTGCGTTGGGTTGCCGATACCATTCTAATCACCTAGTCGTGCTATAATAAATACACGGTAATAGACAGTATATTTCAATACTGCTGGGCAACTCAGATTGCGATCTTTAACTACTGGCATAATACTTAGTCATTACTTCATATTTTGGTTATTGTCCAATGTATTTATTTTATAAATTAAAATAGTATCTTTAAGGAATATTAAAATACAAATAATAACTTTTTAATGTTTGTGTTTATTCAAAAAAATATTCATTTCCATTTCAAGTAATTTAACAAAGAGTTGCTTCTGCTTTTATGTTTTAATGATTTACAATTTACAAAGAAGATTATTTAACTAACTGACCTGAGAATAAAAATAATGAAGAAGAGACCTCAATTAATCAACTGAAGACAAAATAAAAAAAAACAGCATTACTCAAACCCTATGACTAAAATAATATGCACTCCTTTAAAATTCAAAATTCACAAATTGTGAGGCAAAAACATTAAGCTTTCACTAGTGTCTGGCGAGGCTGTTTGTTCTTTTTGGTTGTTTCCTACACTATAAATACGCTCGCTCTCGACTGATAGATGAGGGAGGTGCTGATAATTATTACAGCACGAGCACTGATAACCAGTGACCTGTTTGACTTTCATACCTTGAAAGGATTCTCTCTATAATGAATAACATTTCCATGTTTTCGTTGAGCCTCATCTCCCTCTTTCTGAATTAGGCAGAATTATATCTTTTACTCACTTGACTTCTTCTTCAGTTTTTCGATGAGGACCTTAATTATTGATTCACGGTGGTGAAATTCAAGCTGTTTCTTAGTGTTTTCATCAAGAGTAACATATCCAAATCTCTTCATCTTCATTAGGTTTATTTGCTGAAAAGCCACCATCGTCACAATCAGTGCTATCAGTGCTGTTGCCAGGGGTTGCTGATAAGGCAGCTTCCACTTCTGTGAATTTTTTTTTGACAAACAGAAGACGTGGAAAATGACTCCTCAGTTATGCTATACATATAAATACATTCTAAGTGGTTCACCGTCGGAGATACCATTCTTGTGGGGTTTCAGCTAACTTAAGGAATTCCTTAATGAAGACCTTTTATTTTACTGTATTTATTTATTTCATTTTTTTTTTTTCTGTTTAATACCTGCTCACAGGCAGAACACTATTCAGGAGAGGGAGTCTGTTGAACCTTCTCAAATTTAATCTAATGTCAAATGCAGATAGGCAGACAGAAGCCTTTAAGTGAAAGTCAAGTGGGTAAAGGCACCTGGGATGATGGAAGAAGATTCACAGAACAGGTGGCAGGAAGAAGCCCCACGAGCAGTCTGGAGTTACCCAGCTGCCATCAACACAAAACTCATGTGCCGACACAGCCCCCCTTGTGCTTCAGGGCGTCGTAAGGTGGTGGTACGCAGTGGAAAGTTCTCAGGCTTGCGCACCACTACGGTACCACTGAGAAAGAGTGTCGCATCAACATCGTGCGGCAAATATATAGGGTCAAGATGAACCTAGAAAAGAAGCTGGACATGATTCACAGCCGCTTTTGACGCTGACTCGACCCTATCCAAGCACTAGGTAGATCAGAATTTGAATGTGAGACCAGTACTCCATTCAAGGGCGGTTGAGACCCTTGTATAGCTGAGTAACTGTGAAGAGGGAAAAAAAGTCTAAGTCTAAACAGAGACATCTTGGTTTCTTTATGAAGTACTAACAACCAGTTATGATCTTGAGGTTTTCATGAATGTTTTTTGTTTATATTTAGGCCAAGGATGTTCTATATTATCAACAGGAGAGACGAGAGAATCGTCAGAAAGAGATAGGAAAGTTAGATGTCTTAGAGAGGGAGATTTTAGTTGGGTTTTTAAGGAATTAAATTTCACAAGGGTTGAGACGACCTCACTCGGAAATTCTATCCAAATCAGCGAGAATAGAATCGGAAAGATTTAGACGAGAGGCAATTCTTGAAGGCAAAAGGAACAGAATTGAAATTAGTTGAAGAATGAAGGGTCGAGTCATCAGCATACGAGTGGATAGTTGGGGTGTGCGGGTGAGAGAGATCATTAATGAAAAGTAGGAGATAAGACAGAACCCTGAGGAACACCACTATTGATATTGATAGAAAAAGAAGAAGAAGTCGCCCCATCAACAACAGCCGATATTGAGCGATTTTGAAAGAAACTAGACATAAAACAACCAAGGAGGAAACCCAAGGAGGGAGCTTGAAGAGCAGAGACACGATGCCATACCGGTCAAATGGCTGGATATCTCCCAAGCTGCTACCACACCTGTGGTCTCCCGTAGTTTCTGGGGGCGGAAAACCATAATCTGTTAAATAGGAAGGTATATCACCAGTAGACCTCTAGCTTGAAAACCGTACTGGCAATCGGAAAGAAGAATGAGATTCCAGATGGTCTAAGTGAGAGTTGAGAAGGGTTTCAAAGATCTTAGATGATAGAATACAGAGATTAAACTATAGGGCGATAGTTAGAAAGGATCACAGCGGTATCCTTTTTTTCGGAACTCAGGATTGGACCATATGCCGCTACCCAACACTGAGAAAATGCTAGTATTGAGGCATAGAGAATATAGTTGAACGAAGGGCAGGGTCTTTGGGAGACTACTGTCTCAAAACTCAGAGGAGATGCCATGCATTTGGAACACCTTTAACGTTCTGCGATTTCAGTCCCTTGCACCGATCAAATGTAATCACAGGTAAGGCATAGGACACCTGAGAGGAGAAGGAGGAGAAGGAAGAATTGTTCAGGGTTGAGTTAGAGGAAAATAGGAGGCTAAAGATTGGCCTTTTCAGTTGAGGGTAGCTTAACAAGATCCATCAGAGCGAATAAGATTAGGAAAGGATGATTTACAGAAGTTGTTAGAGATGTTTTTGCCAAGAGGCCAGAAAGATTTGTCAGTAAGAGAACGAAGGTCGTTTTGCTTTCGTTTAATGTGAAAGTCCGATTTGCTCGTCGGCGAAGAGTATCCCACAACAATTTCTGAGGAGAGGTAAAGAACACTGGAGTGATGGGAGAACTAAGTTTCCACCCACGATACGCACTGTCTCAGCCTGAATGGCCAGAGAACAAGCACGATCGAACCATGGATTTTGAGGGGAAAAAGATTTAGTCGAAGAAAGAATGAACCTGCTCATCCCATCAACAATTACAGCTCCCACTTTATCGGCAGA
>JABUQX010142466.1:17500-22639 GCA_015478945.1 Trachelipus rathkii
ACAATTTTTGAATTCTGCATGAAAGAAACACGTAAGAAACAAGTTTTCTTTGTCTTGAGATCAATTCTTTGTTGACCAGTGAATTATTAATCCCAAAAATACAATAGTCATTTAAAATGACCACCTTTTATCTTAACACTTTCCTTTACCTTGCCTTGAAGTAAGCACGATCTCCATAGGAAAATATTCCACCTGAAACCGTTATAGCCCGCTTTTTTGTTTGGGTGTCATCTTGAGCAGAACATAACATCTAAAATTGCCCATAATTTGTGATCCAAGGGATTAAGATTTGTGCTGACATGTGGCCAAATGTCAACCGTCAGAAAATGGGGAACTTTGTCCCTGGGCCAAACTTGTGTTCACCTTGATTTATGTGCAGGTGCTGAATCCTTTTGAAAGAGGGTTTAGCCTATTGATATTATCCCACCTTTTAGAACGATTTGCTGGTACACAGCTGCCGATGTTTAACAACTTTTTTCACAAAAATGGATGTACGTAACCCTATCGCAACTTACTCCTCACCACACCATCACAGAAGACGGATAATTACATTGGTCATGTGGTATGAGTTTTACTGCTTCCATGCATGACATAATTTTATACCTTTTTGTTTTGTTTGATAAAACATTCTTCCACGGTGTAAATTTTTCAACTGTAGAAAGATGTTTTCTCTCCAAGTTTTCTTTAAAGCCCTCGTGAGTATATGTCGGGTGCGTCCATTATACCTCCTTAACCCTAGATCATCTAACGGCATGCGACATGGAGTTCTTAGGTATGTGCATTTCATGTGATAAGATGTTTTGTTTACAAAGAGGATTTTCGTGCCTAATAACTTTGACGGCCAGCGTTGTCCAAGCGAAACATAACCTATTAGAACTATGGCGATCATTTCTATCACCAGTTTTCTCCAATATGGCACGATACACAGGCATATGGGTAATACCAAGAAGTTATAGAATCTTGAAAATGGTACTTTATTTTTTCTATATCAAATTTACGAATTTACGTAACGCTATTATCAGCGACACGGCTTTGTTTATCGCCCTACTCCATAGTTACTTAATATGCAACCGACTAAAAGAGTGTTTAAGAATAAAGTAAAGGTTACATACTGACACTATAAGCTATTGCCTTGGATAAACTAATTTCTTATCGGACAATAGCAACTTCAAATTTGAAGGAATGTTTTTAGGAGTACTTAGTATATACCAAATACAAATATACAATATATATAAGGTATATTATTATTGCTGGTTATTATTATATATATATATATTATTATATATATATATTATTATTATATTATATATATTATTATTATTATTATTGTTGTTATTATATTGTTATATATTAGCATTTATATACATATATATATATATATTACAACATATATGTTACAAGCTATTATCTATACATATATATAGTATGATACAGGTTGGTTATTATATATACATATATAATATTATTATGAGAAGAAGAAGAAGAAGTATATATATATATACAAAAAATATATATTATTATATATTATATATATATAATATGCTAATATATTGATATTATATATTATTGGTTATAATATATTACATATAGTTATATTATTGAAGATATGGAGTTGTTACAATATAGTATATATATATAAGTATTAAGCAGCAGTTAATACGGATTATTCTGAACCTTGCTTCCGCGTCCCCTCATAATTAACTCTAATAGTCAATTTTGAATAATTGATCAAGGGCAAGAATATATATATATATATATATATATATATATATATATATATAGTATATATATATATATATATATATATATATTATATAATTACAATATATATATATATATATATATATATATATATATATATATATGTCCCCTTAATATTCTGATAAATTATTTAGAATTATTTAATGAAAGGTAATTAAAATTACGGGTACAGACCAATGAATGGAATATTCAATATTATTTAATAATCTCTAAATTTACCTTGATCAAATGTTTATTTTAATTGGTCATGAGAGACAGATTGACTTGAATGTCAATTGTCTACAATCTGCATCATGGACCTGATGATTATGCCTAACATTGGTGCTTGGTGCTGAGAACACTTCCTAATAATTTATTTATGATCCAGTTAGACAATGAGGATAAGCAAACGCCGCTGACATACAGAAATATATATATATATAGCAGTTATATATATATATATATATATATATATATATATATATATAGTAAGCAGTTAGTATATATATATATATATATATATTATAAAGTATATATATATATATATATATATATATATATATATATGACAATATATTACAATACAACAACTTCCATATCCAGTCAATCACAATCCTACCTCCATTCTTGATCTTTTCACCTCAGCAATTCCATCTATACCTGCTAAATTATACAATTCTTCAGCTTTCTCAATCTACCTATTACCTCCTCCCACTAATTACCTCATCAACAAAATACCTATATATATATATATATTATATATATATATATATATATATAGCAGTATATATATATACAGCATAGGTGCTATATATATATATATATATATATATATATATAGGCAGTGGCGTATATATATATATATATTACATACATATTATGTATATATATTATTATTATTGTTATTATTATTGCTGGTTATTACATATATATATATTATTGTATAGTTATATATATATATTAAGGTTATTGCTATTATTATATTTCATATATTATTATTATTATTATATTTTTTTTATTATATTATTATTATATTATTATATATATAAAGCATAAATATGCAAAATATTATTGTTACATATTATTATTATATTATTATTATTATTGCTATATTATATATATGTGTTTGTCCAAATATTTCCTATTATATTATTATACATATATATATAGTTATACCCCTATATATATATATATATATATATATACATATACATATTGTTATATTATTATATATACTCTGCATATATATATATATATATATATATATATAGTTGTTAAATATTGCATAATCGCAATTTATTATTTAGATCTTAAACAAAGAACATAAAGTGGGAAGGTAAAGAATTACTGCCTTCTCTGGGATTGAACCACCGCATGTTGCGAAATGAGGACAATATGCTCGATGCTTTACGACTGAGCTATCCAGTAATTCTTTACCTTCCCACTTTATGTTCTTTGTTTAAGATCTAAATAATAAATTACGATTATGCAATATTTAACAACTACATATTATTAAGAACGAGGGATAGGACAGGCTGGATACCTGGTGATGTCGCCTTGAAGGGAACTCGATTGCTTTAAAACTGTTCTTGAACTCAACTTTCTTGGGTTGGGGGATAGCTCAGTCGTAAAGCATCGAGCATATTGTCCTCATTTCGCAACACGTGGTGGTTCAATCCCGGAGAAGGCAGTAATTCTTTACCTTCCCACTTTATGTTCTTTGTTTATGATCTAAATAATTAATTGCGATTATGCAATATTTAACAATCTACATATTATTAAGAACGAGGGATATGACAGGCTGGACACCTGGTGATGTCGCCTTGAAGGGAACTCGATTGCTTTGAAACTGTTCTTGAACTCAACTTTTTGGGGTTGAGGGATAGCTCAGTCGTAAAGCATCGATCATATTGTCCTCATTTTGCAACATGCGGTGATTCAATCCCGGAGAAGGCAGTAATTCTTTACCTTCCCACTTTATGATCTGTGTTTAAGATATATATATATATATATATATATGTATATATGTTGTTATGGACAGTATATATATATATATATATATATATATATATATATATATATATATAGTATATATATATATATATATATAAGGTTGCTATATATATATCGCGATGTAATGGTGAAAGGACAAATATTTGGGTGATATGAAGCTGAGTTGGGAATTTTAATCATTGAACAGTTTATGATTGGAAAAAAATTGCTTCAATTCCAAGAAGTTTAATCCCCTAAACCACAACTGCCTGCTTATATATATATATATATATATATATATATATATATATATATATATATATATATATATTAGAGAGTTAATATCTATATATATATATATATATATATATATTTTTATATATATATATATATATATATATATATATATATATCAGGGGAAGCTCGTAACCTGGGTGCAAGTTTGTGCAACCACCACTATGTACAACTAGCTAGTGTATAACTATTATTTATTATTTTTATTCCTTAATTTTTTAATAGGATTGAATATTTAATAGATTAAATTGCATCTTATTGTGATAAAACTCCAATGAAGAGCAATTTAATTTAAAAAATGTCTATACAATTTTGATTAGTTTTCAGAGAATTTTTGCAATGCGTGATCTATGTATTACGGACGAGAGAAGTGTGCAAGCACAAATAGAGCACGAGAGCTTTTATAACGACGATTTTGTTTGAAAACAGAGGCCAAACATTTTCTTTAAAGTGTTTTGAAAAATTTTGTATTTTAATTTTATTTTCGGTCCATTTTTATAACATAATTCAGTTTGTGGCTGAATAGACAAAAGTGATAACGTTATTTGTTTGCGATGCCCTAATTAGCTTTAATATTGTAGTTCAATTAGTTATCGCTTGTAAAATTTGAATACTGCCTAATAATAAGATTATTTAAAATATTTCAATTAGAGATATTTTACTTTGAAACGTGAATTAAATTGAAAGAAAACTGAAAATTGGGAAATAGACTTTTCTTTGAAAAGACTTATTTTATTCTTATATAGGTAAGTAAAAAAATTAAAAAAATTTGTAACTTTTTTAAGATGAATGGTTAACGCAAGCACCTATAAATTTTACCAATAGCCGCCCCTTATTTTTATATATATACCAAAGAGTATATATCTATAAAGATATATATATATATATACTATATATATATATATATATATATATATATATATATATATATATATATATATATATATATATATATTTATATATATAAATATAGATATATATATATATATATATATATATATATATATATATATATATATATATATATATATATATATATATTGAAGCTGGGTGCTTAGGACCGCTTCTTTAAGGTTGATTGAGAAGTTAATGTTCTTACAATGTTTATTTTCC
>JABUQX010142467.1:0-20000 GCA_015478945.1 Trachelipus rathkii
TTATAAACTTCATTCGGTTTGTCTGTTTGTCCAGTTGACAGACCTGTCAGTCTGTCAATTCCTCACACATAAGACTAATATATCTCTATTCATTCATATCGAAAAAAGTGGGTTCGGAAGTGGTCCTATTACTACTTATATATATATATATATATATATATATATATATATATATATATGCCTGTGTTTGTATATATATATATATACTACTATATACCTGCTCTACAACAGAAGACTTTTTCTATGTAATATATATGTAATATGTATATATA
The DNA here is from genome assembly GCA_015478945.1 of Trachelipus rathkii. Taxonomy (NCBI): domain Eukaryota; kingdom Metazoa; phylum Arthropoda; class Malacostraca; order Isopoda; family Trachelipodidae; genus Trachelipus; species Trachelipus rathkii. The sequence goes on from JABUQX010142467.1 coordinate 273, forward strand.
TATATATAATAATATGTATATGTATAATAATATATATATATATATATAATAATATATATATAATATATATATATAATAATAATAATATATATATATATAATAATAATATATATATATATATATATAAATAATATATATAATAATAATAATAATAATAATAATAATAATTTATTAATAATAAGAGCAATAATAAATAATAGATAATAATAATAATAATAATAATATATCATAATAATATATATATATGTACATTAATTATAAAACTGAACAATAATGCTAATCATCTGTATATGAATATCATAAGCTCTACTTTGTAGCTGCAACACATATATAATGGAGATATATATATGTAACTCTTCTTTAGATATATATATATATATATATATATATATATATATATATATTTTTTTTACATGATACCACCACTCACGGGCAATGCCCTTTTCAAAAGGAGGGGCAAAAAATAAATAAATAAATAAATAAATAAAAATTACATAAAAGAAAAATAAAAATTAAAATAAATGGAAAGTAAACCCACCCTGACCCTTGCCTAACGCAATTCCCTCAGGTGGGCGCAGACGCGGGACTTAAATAGAGGAAGATTAAATATTGCGGGGAATTAAATTAGACAAAGGCAAGGAGTTCCACAAAACAGATGTGGCTGGAAAGAAGGAGGTACCACAACGGGTGATCCTTGAGTCTCCAATATTCACACAATTTTCATGAGAGAACAAGGCACCTCTTGTGTTACGAGGGCGACGCAGTGGTGGAGGAATGCGAGAATATATATATATATATATATATATATATATATATATATATATATATATATATATATATATATATATATCTTCTACTATGCCTATATATATATATATAATATGTATATATATATATTATAATAATAAATAATAATATATATGTATATATATATACATAATATAATAATATATTTATATAATAATGTATTACTAGTATTAAAATAACTAACATTTGATTTATATAGATAATTTTAAAAAAAGTATAAATTTAATTTTTATATGTTTATATATAATATGTAATAATAATAATAATAATAATATATATATATATATATACATATATATATATATATATATATATAATAATAATAATAATATGTATATATATATATATATATATATATATATATAATAACAACAACAATAATAATAATAATATCAATACATGTAATAGCCAATAACTAACCAATATATATATATGCTCAACAACAATAATAATAACCAGCAACGCTGCTGCTGCTATGTATATATGCTCTTCTTTCTTAACATAATATAGCAACAACCAATATATAATATATATATATATATATATATATATATATATATATATATATATATATATATATATATATATATATATATATCCAAAATCAGATTTTAAGAATTCGATAGTAATAATGATATTCAAAAACGCCCAGATCTTATCAATGCATACTTTCCTTTTTTAATAAGTTTGAATGACCACGTAAAAATACATCACCACTGTTTAATTTATCTAAATAAAGCCCTAATTTAATCCCCTATAAATAGACGTGTATACGACACCTGTTAGACATGCAATGGTAAAACACAATTTGAAATGGACTTTTGTCACTCGAGGAAAGTTTTTGCATAGATTTGGCGTCTTTGTTTTGGTGTTATCCACTTTTAGCTGTACCTGTGAATTAGGGATGGCCAAAAAATATCGATATATCGAAATATCGATATTTTTTGCTCGATATATCGATATTTGTGGGCGATATTTTCTTAGGCGATATATCGATATTTCGATATTTTTTCTTAATATCGAAAGCCGATATTCTTTTCAAAAAAATTTTTTTTAAAGGTCGGAAAAAAATAAAATATTATCCCACTCTCCCGACCCCCTGAAGTGATGAAACTCTTTTCCCCCCATATTTCGTTCTTCGTTCGTCCCCCAATGTCGTGTATTAAATAAACCGAAAAATTGGGGTTTTAGATTTTTCGTCTTTTCGGGAACCAAAAATAGGAAGAGGGGGGATCGACATGGCACATACCACATAGTCAAATTGTCTTCTGAGTATTCACTAATCACTATTCAGTTATTCAGTGATCAAGTGGATAATGCGACCCATTAAAATTTTGGAATGATAGTAAAAATGCTTTCCCTGCTATGATTATATTAGCAATGAAATATCTTACTGTAAATGCGACGCCAGTCTCGTAAGAACGAACAGTATCATTATTAAACAATGTTTGCTCAAATGAAATTAATAGATTGACTTCCGAGCATATCAATCAGTTAGTCTTTTTAGGTGCATCAGATGATAAATATTAGATAAAAAATTATTTTTAATAATATATATATATATATATATATATATATATATATATATATATATATATATATATATATATATATATATATATATATATATATATATATATATATATAATTATATATATATATTACCCTACCGTCACTACCCTATATATATATATATATATATATATATTAAAGGGTAAATAACTTGAGTTACATTGAATAAAACGAAAGGAATTAAAAATAGCTATCATAGTTTTATTTTCCTTTTTTCATAAAATATTTTATAATTTATTTATTTATTCTGAGACTGTTAAAGACTTTGCAGTCCACTCGAGACCAGCCTGATCTTGATTTACGTGTAGCTCTGTGGAGTGTGTTCAGTGTCAGTGTCGACGAAGATAATCATTCCAGAAATCTAATACCGGAACAGGACTACTGTGAGTTGGTTTACAGTTAACATTCCGAGTACCGACTAGTCTAATCATCTATACTGGCGATTACGATTGTTTCGCTTAAATATGTAATTAACAAAATTAACGATTTTATAATAGATATTACTAAAAGTTAGTATTTGGGAGTACATCACTACAGCTTTTCTTATGATAAGTCGTCTGGCATCCAGTTCGAACTTCTTAAATATTATTTCATTTTATTACTAAAATTTAATAGATTTTCTTAAGATCCAGACTTCCAGAGTTGTCCAAGTACAGTTGTCTATCATCTAATTTAAATTAATTTCGTTGTTAGAATCAATATTTATTTTGTACTTAAATAAGAAATCATTTTGAAGATTCCTAGCTTCATTAATACTTAATAGTTATTTTTCATTTATAATACGAAAAAAAGTGATTTTTATGATTATTGTTTAATTTTCTAGTGAAACGCTTTTCTTATTTAATTTATTCACTCGTCCACAAAAAGTCAAAAACATCCCCAGTTCCTCAAGATCCAACATCAACGCTTTCTAGCACAACTTCAGTCTTCAACCTCTTGGAGTTGGAAACTTGAAAGTTGGAAGACCTGAAAAGTGAAGATCCTTTTTCCATTTCTACCACTTTTTCTTCTGCACATACGTCTGCTTTCTTATTTATAAATTAAAACCTTTCTCTCTCTCTCTCTCTCTCTCTCTCTCTCTCTCTCTCTCTATATATATATATATATATATATATATATATATATATATTATATATATATATATATATATATATATATATATATATATATATATATATATATATATATATATATATATATATATATATATATATATATATATATACCCACATAGCACATGATATGCTCAGCACATTCCATACTAGTTCCAAATGTTCTACACACATCCCGGGATATTTTGTATATTCTTAGAATATGCTTAGAAAATTACCAAAATCTTTAAAGGGTTGGTTGTAGAATATTGCTCAGAATATAGTAAGCAAATTACCAAAGAACATTCTTCTTTGAAAAATTGTTTACATTCTAAGATTATTCTTGGTAAATTCTCAAAACAGTTGTGGATATCCGAGTGTGGATCTGAAATTCTGGCTTCGACTCCACTGTATTGAATATTATTTCATCGGATTAAAATAAAGAATTTGTATTATTAATTTTTTTTCCTATATATTATTTATATATATATTTATATATAATTTTTAATAATTTTTATTAATATTTTTTCCTATATATTATTCATTTATGTACCATATTTTATACCGTTTTATTGTAATTGACAATATATATATATATATATATATATATATATATATATATATATATATATATATATATATATATATATATATATATATATATATATATATATATATTAGATTCCCTTTCAAGCTAGTTTTCTTTCAAAATATGGAAAAAAATGCCAAATACATTATTATTAAATATTTGCAATCATCGTGTCTTTGTTTTTAATTTCACTATGTCAAATTAAATTAAATGTTAAATTTTCTAATTTCTAACAAAATAAATAATTATCTTGACGAACTAATTAAGTTTAAATTAAAATTTAACATAAAACTAAATTCATAGTTGGCAACTATCACAACTCTGAAAAAATTTTGAAAGCTTCGATCAGTTCTTGTTTTCGTTGCCTGTGTTGACAAATTGATATTGAAAAATTCAAAAATTATCTGTTGTTTATTTATATATATATATATTCAATATTGCTCAAAAATTAAAGAATTTTTAATTGATGGAGTGGAATATGAATTAAAAGAGGATTATTTTAAAATCCCTTGCCCTTCGTCATTACTAGATATTTATCTTGTAGTCAATGTTTCTACAAAAGTTAAAAAGTGGCCAATGAAAGAAATTAATTGTAAATGTGTTAAAATATCGGTTGGAAATAACCAATATTTAGTTTTTCCTCTCATACATAGTGAGAAATAAAAATAAAATAAAAACTTACGTATATATGTAAAGTACTATTTATAAGGTAGTGTAATAGACTAAATATATTGCAGTTATATATATTTTGAAAGATGCCTTCATTCATCAAAAATGAAAATTATTACATTATTGAATTTGAAGATGGAATTCAGTTAATTCCAAGAAACTGGCTGGTTGGTGATTAGGCATACTGGCCCAACTTTACAAATATAAACAGATATGAAAAAGCTGTGAAGGAGATGGAGGAGGTACAGGAACATTGGAAAAAATATAAAGTCAAGAACATAGTTTGTAAAGCAAGTAAGTAGATTTAAACATATTAATATTCCTTTGATTAATCTTAAAATTATAGCATATAATCATCAATTGTTCAATGACTTTATTTGTTGCTATATATATATATATATATATATATATATATAGCTATACTATATATATATATATATATATATATATATATATATATTCTATATATTTAATATATATATATATCAGGGTTGGTTATTCTTTTGATTTTTTTGATTTTTTTAGGCACAAATTGCCTTTTTAATTATTATTTTGATAAAATTAGTAAATAATCCTAATTATTACCTAATTAATAATAAGTTTAGTAAGTTTAATTAAGTTATTTAAATTATATAGCTACCTATATACTGTATAATATCTGAGTAATCTAATTTTATTTATTTCCTTATTGAAAATGATTTGAAACTACATTGATGAATTTGCTTATTATATAGATGAAATATACTTATCATTGATCAGGTGATAACTAGGAATAATTATTAATTTAGACATAAAAAAATTTGCTTAAAAAATCAAAAAAATCATGATTTTTTCATAAAAAAAGTAAATTGATATAATCAACTGATTAAATCAATTTGATTTAATCAGTGCCAACCCTGATATATATATATATATATATATATATATATATATATATATATATATATATATATATATTTACTTTATATATATATCTCTATATATATATATATATATATATATATATATATATATATATATATATATATATATATATATATATATATCTTACTTACATCTTACATCCTCTCCCAGTAAGGCTCACGAGCCTGTCAGTGGGGCCAACCTCCGCTTCCATTGTGTTCTATCGATCACGATCCCATCCACCATCAGCTCATCCATTGCAGGCATCTGGTGTCTCCTTAATGAATCCTCCACTGTGTCCCTCCATCTCTTCCGTGGTCTTCCTCTCGGCCTCACTCCCTCCGGTCTCCACCTCCACTTCCTACTGGCAACTCTCTCTTCCTGCATCCTCTCTAGGTGTCCCCACCATCTTAGTCTGGCTGCGTCCACCTTATTCATCATGGGTTTCACACCCACGCTCTCCCTCACTGTCTCGTTTCTCACTCTGTCTCTCCTCGTCTTTCCAATCACCGTCCTCAACACATTAATCTCCGCTGTCTGAATTCTACTCTCCTCTCTCCCTGTCATGCTCCATGTCTCTGCCCCATGCAACAGTATTGGTGTCAACACTCCCTCGTATATTGCTCTCTTCACTTCTTTGTTCATATATTTATCTTTCAAGATGGGGTAGGTATACTGCTCTTACAGTCCTGCCATACCGCTCAATCCTACTAGTAATTTCCTTTGCACACCCCCTTCTCTTCCAAATGTGCTTCCTAGGTATTTATATCTGTCCACATTTTTAATCTCTCTACCGTCTACCTCCACTATCAACTCCTCCTTCTCCTCCCTACTTACTATCATTATTTCTGTTTTCTCCACATTCATATTTAATCCAGCTTCTCTCAATTTTTCTGCGAAACAAAGCACCATTTGCCTCAACCTCTCACCATCTCCACTCCAACACGGCAAATCATCTGCCTATACCATGATGTCTCCGTCAATCTCCTCTAAACTCTCCTTTACACCTCTTATGACTGTGTCCAAATACGCTATAAACAGTATCGGCGACAACACACTACTTTGCCTTACTCCAGTTTTTACCTCAAACCATTCCTCGTTTTTATATCCTGTTCTTATCCTACTTAAGCTATTCACATATGTACTCCTTACTGCCCTTATCAGTCTGTCATCAACTTCATAATTCCTCTCCAGAACTCTCCATAGCTTCTCCCTGGGTACAGAATCAAATGCTTTCTTCAAATCTATGAAGGCGATATATGCCTTCTTGTTGTATTCCCATGTCTTTTCCTGTATCATTCTCAATGCAAACATTAAATCTGTAGTACTTCTACCACCTCTGTATCCATACCTTCACCTAATCTCGGCTCTATTTTTGATCTTAATTTTTTTTCTAATATTTCATATAACTTAGCCATGTGATCCATTAATGAGATTCCTCTATAATTTCCTGCGTCCCCCTTACCTTTATAAATGGGAACTATTATTGACCTTCCCCAACCTTCCGGCACTCTACTCTCCACCCAACACCTGTTCAGAAATCTCAGCATCAAGGCTCCCAGCTCCTCTCCTCCCTCCTTCAGCAATTCAATATGTATCCCATCCTCACTAGGAGTCTTTCCGCTCTTCATTTTCCCTAACGCCTCCACAAATTCCTCCTCCGTTATTCCCTCCTCCTCCACTCCCTCTTCGTTTCTCTCCTCCTCCTCTCTCTCCCCTTCCTCTTCCGGCTGCACCTTCACATTCATATATATATATATATATATATATATATATATATATATATATATATATATATATATATATATATATATATACATATATATATATATATATATACATATATATATATATATATATATATATATATATATATATATATATAACAACCTTTCTTGGCCTATATATATATATATATATATATATATATATATATATATATATATATATATATATATATATATATATATATTAGAGATAACTGTGTGACATCCGCATGAGATCCCGCATACAAACAAATCTCTGAAAACATCCGCATCTGCATTCCACACTTCAATGACATCCGTCCACACTTCTGTCATGAAATTGCGGATCTGAAATATATATATATATATATATATACTTATATATATATATATATATATATATATATATATATATATATATATATATATATATATATATATATATATATATATATATATATATATCTCAGTTCCCCATATACTAAAACTTTTTTTTTTTTTAATTTTATCTTTGTTATTTATTTGCAATCCGCAGATGTGAAAAATCTGACATCCGCTTTCACATCCGCATCTGCAGATAATAGAAATATCACAACCGCATCTGTGGATGTCAAAAATTTGACATCCGATACATCACGTAATATATATATATATATATATATATATATATATATATATATATATATATATATATATATATATATATATATATATATATATATATATATATATGCTGCTGCTGCTGCTGCTGCTGCTGCTATTCCAGACGTCCCGTATTTTGCGGGACTGTCCTGCATTTCACTATTTTTAGATCTTCTGTCCCGCAAAAATCTTTACCCAATGCAGGACAGTGTAAAGTCCAAGTACAATTCTGGTTCAAATTAAGTACGTAAATATTGATTTATTAGACTTATAAAGAGTTATTTCTTATTTACTACTACATTTGATTGTATTTTTTTGTTATAATATATATATATATATATATATATATATATATATATATATACGGTATATATATATATATATATATATATATATATATATATATATATATATATATATATATAATATATATATATATATATATATTTTATATATATATATAATATATGCTTGCCTATAGGCTATACAGGCTATACTGTATAATTTATAAAGTATAGCCTAGGCATGAAGATGATTGTCCTGCATTAGGTTGAAAAAAATCTGGCCAGCCTATATATATAGGACCTGTTATGTTTTACGCGTCAGTTTTGATATTTTTTTTGTTTTTAAATATATTTCTAGTATATGATCTAACAATCAATTTAAGTGGTGGCGGACATGATTGAAAAATATATATATAGGACCTGTTACGTTTTTCGACATATATATATATTTTTAAACTAAAGAATACCCAAAGGGTAAACCGCAAAAGATGGCAGGAGTATGGGTATCTCGGCCTTTCGGGGAACGACATGGTAGGACTTTCCCCTTCTCCGGGGAGGGTCTCCGGAACCCCCGCTCTTTGGTATTTGGGTGTCGCGCGGGGTTCCTCCGCCCCTCCCCTTTTTTTAAGATTTCCACCTAGTACCGTTTGCGTTAGTGAATGTTTTGAGAACATTTAATTAGTTTGTGTGAAGCTTTACATAATATGTTGTTTATGTATCGAGTAAAGTACATTTGAGTTTCGAATGTGATGGCTAGGAAAGCTGTGGCTTTATTGATGGGTATGATTGTGTTGTATAGCTGAACTGTGTGGTTTTTGTTAGATTCTCCTTTATCATGGGTAAATAGTGTGATGGAGAATTTCTGGGGTGAAAGACACAAACTGTGATTATAGAGAAGCTAATATATATATATATATATATATATATATATATATATATATATATATATATATATATATATATATATATACTACTAAATTTTTATATATATATATATATATATATATATATATATATATATATATAAGCTTTGTTGAATTTATCTTTCTTTTTTTACAGACATATGAACTTAAACAAATAGGTGGAAAAAACATGAGGTCAATGGTATTCAACTTGTATGCCACAATTTCCAATGCGGTAGCTATAGAAGAGGAAAAAAGGGTTGGAGGAAAAAAGAAGAAACCTTTTTCAGGACTTAAACTAGCGGAGATTTTTCAAGGTAAAAACTTTAAAATTTTTAAATGTAAATTAAGTATTGTATGTGCTACTTTAAGTTCTTATATTCTATCTCTTGTACAGCACCAGCAATACGTCTCAAAAAACCATTGACAAAGAGTTTGAAAGTTGGGACAATTTATATATATATATATATATATATATATATATATATATAATATATATATATATATATATATATATATATTTATATATATATATATATATATATATATATATATATATATATATATATATATATATATATATATATATTGATATATATATATATATATATATATATATATATATATATATATATATATATATATATATATATATATATATATATATATATATATAATTATATATATATATATATATATATATATATATATATATATATATATATATAATAATAATAATAATAATAATAATAATAATAATAATAATAATAATAATAATAATAATAATAATAATAATAATAATAATAATAATAATAATAATAATAATAATATGCACATTGAAACAAATGAGGGAGAAGAAGAATAAATTGTATTTAGGTTTTATGGAATTTCAACAGGCGTATGATATGGTTAATAGGGAAGCTCTATGGCAGGTGTTTGTGATATACGGTACTGGTGGTAGGCTTCTGAATGGATTCAAAAGTATTATGTATGACGATAGTGAGGTGATGTGTAAGAATAAATGGTGTCAAAAGTGAGTTGGTTTAGGAAGTATTAATAGTGGAGTGAGGCAGGGTTGTGTTATGTCTCCTTATTTATATTCAATTTGTATATGGATGGGGTTATGAAAGAAGAATTAGAGGTGGGGTGGCATGAAATGGTGTTAGAATGATGGGAATAGAGATGGTAGAGGATGCCCTACCTGTTGTATGCGGATGATTTGGTTTTGTGTGGCGAATCTGAAGAGAGTTTGAGAGGATTGGTAGATGGATTTGGCAGGTTTTGTAAAAGGAGGGGTTTGAAATTAAACGTAGATAAGAGTAAGGTTATGGTTGTGACTCAGTTGTGAGTGAGGACAGTCCTCAGTGTGAAGTTATGTTAGATGGTGAGCAGCTGGAACAGGTGTCTGAGGTATATGTTTGTTGAGAAGGGAGCAGATGATGCAGAGTGTAGTAGGAAAGTTGTGAATGGCAGGAAAGTGGTTGGTGCAATTAAATCGTTGGTGAATGTAAAGGGACTAAGTCTTGAGTGCGCTAGGGTCTTGCATGAAAGTATGTTGTTACCTGTGTTATTGTATAGTAGTGAGACTATGGTCTGGAATAAGAAGTATAGATATAAAGTCAATGAGTTCAGATGGACAATCTTAGGGAGCCTAATTGTGAGAAGAATTGATAAAATGAGGAATGAACGTATTAGAGAGTTGTGTGGTGTGAAAGAGAAAGGGGGAGTAAATGAGAGAATGAATGAAAGTATGTTGAGATGGATTTGGTCATGTGGAAAGGATGAATGATAGTCGGTTGGTTAAACGGTTGTATGGCGAGTGTGTTAGAAACAGACCGAGCTGGGATACCGAAGAAAAAGTGGATTGAGTCAGTAAATGAATGTCTGAAGAAGAGAAATGTGAGTTTGGCAGAGGCGAGAATAAAGGTGCATAATAGGAGTGAATGCAGGGGTTTTGTGTGGTGGTGGGTTGTGGCCCACCTAGGCAAAGGGATGAACCCTTACACTGACGATTTAACCATTGTTCTCACTAATTAATGGTACAGAGGGCGGTATGACTTTTGTCATATTCTTTTCTGCTTTTCTTTTTCCGATGCATGTGATGCACCTTACTCCCAGTCTTGGGAAAAAGAGGTAGATTAAGAAGAAAAAAAAAGGAAAATATATATATATATATATATATATATATATATATATATATATATATATATATATATATATATATATATATATATATATATATATATATATTATATATATATATATATATATATATATATATATATATATATTTATATATACTATATTTATAAATAAATATCTAAATACATATATCTTTCTCACCTTTCGCTATCTATATATTTATATATATATATATATAACTGCTCTATAATATATATATATATATATATATATGCCTATATCATTCATCACTCCAGCAAATACACATTTCACACCACACCATCTTCAACAGTCCTTTTGCAACTATTCTCTCTCTCTCTCTCTCTCTCTCTCTCTCTCTCTCTCTCTCTCTCTCTCTCTCTCTCTCTCTCTCTCTCTCTCTCTGTCTCTCTCTCTCTCTCTCTCTATCTCTCTCTTCTCTCTCTCTCTCTCTCTCTCTCTCTCTCTCTCTCTCTCTCCCTCTCTCTCTCTCTCTCTCTCTCTCTCTCTCTCTCTCTCTCTCTCTCTCTCTCTCTCTCTCTCTCTCTGAAAGGATAACCCAGAGAGGAAACCACTCATTTCATTATACCTTAAAAGAAAATACGATATGAGTATTCCTTCTTCCCGACGGAAACCCCCTATACAGATATATATATATATATATATGTATGTATATATATACACTTATAAATAAAAAAGAAATATATTTATATATATATATATATATATATATATATATATATATATATATATATATGACTCGCCGACTCTCATGCGAGAGGACGCTGGTTCAATCCTCCGCGTAGCAGTCTGAATTTTATCTTCCTGGGGGCAAGAATTAAAACTCGGCTGCGAACACGTTAGTGGCGCTGGTTTGGGATAGCCGACCTTAAAGTTCGATTTCCTGTAGTCCCCCCCGTGTTACCCTATGAGAAAGGGATAAACGTTAAAAGGAAGTTTATATATATATATATATATATATATATATATATAACTTTATATATATATATATATCTTATATATATATATTTATTTATATGCTCCTGCTACTATATATATATACTATATATATATATATATATATATATATATATATATATATATATGCTATATATATATATATTTCAGATGCTGTACGTTATCATTATCCGAAGTTGACAAATGCCCATAAAAATTTTCTTTGTGAAAGCAAAGGAGAGGATCGAGAGATCTAACAAGTAAGTTATCAGTTATCATCAATTAGCCTTAATTTGAAAGCATGAAAAGAAGTTATGATGAAGATTATATTTTAATTTGAATAATGTATAATTTGAATACCTTGGTTCTTGAATATTTAGTTTATTGTTTATTGCATGCAGATGATCAGTTTTTTATGGCGAATCAGAGGAAAGCAATTGGAACAAGTACTATGCGAGTTCAAATACTTAGGTTGCATGTTCGATGAAAAGGGAACGGATGATGCTGAGTGTAGTAGGAAAGTTATTAGTGGTAGAAAAGTAACTGGAGCGAGTAGGTCCTTGGTAAATACAAAGGGACTAAGTCTTGACTGTACTAGGATTTTACATGAGAATATGTTGTTACCTGTGTTACTCTATTTTGGTGAAAGTATGGTGTGGAATGATAGGTATAGATCAAATGTGTAAGCTATCGAAATGGATAATCTCAGAATTGTGTTAGGTGTAAAAAGATTTTATAAAATTAGGAATAAGTTTATTCTAAGTACATGTGGTGTGTAAAAGGGTATAAATGAGGGAATTAATGGGAATATATTAAGATGGTTTGGTCATGTAGAACAAATGGATGTATAAAGGTGAGTGCGTGAAGCTTTAGAGAGGATATTTTGCTTGTGACTAACTTGTACCTACAGGGCAATGAAATGGATGGCTGTTACTGTGGCTTTTTCTTTCGACATTTTTGTCATTTTCTTCTACTAGCTATTTTTTTATCCGGTACAGCACGTACCCTAACCCCCTTACCTTTGGAGCTAAAAGGGAAAACAAAAATGAAGATGAATTTGAATACGAATACTGAAAGAGAAAGATTGGAAGATTGTGTTTACCGTATGAGTCATTAATAAATGATTTTGAAATGTAAGGTGAAATAAAATTATGATATCTACTTGACTCTTTGATGTGCACATGGAGCATGTGATATATGCGTAGTTTGAAGCCGAGATGCAAGGGAAAGCATTCGATTGACCTTAAAGGAAAATAAATATATATTTCAAGCTTTTATGCAGATGACTGGAGAATCTGTATGAAAGGAAGCGTAGATTTCATGTGTATATAAAGTTGATTTTGGTTTCCTTTTCTATAGGAAACGTAACGAACACCCATGCTCAGATATGGTTACTCAAGAACAAACGATTTAATCAGGGAGAATCTCGAGGATGAAGATAAGGTGGAACTTCGTGCAAAAATTGATTTTTTTTTAATTAATTCATAAGAATACTTGCTAATTTCTGTAATTAAATAATGTTACTCAAATTTAAAAGAAAACTAAGTTTACTAATTAACAGTACTCGATTTTATTTTCCCAATGTATTAATTAATTAATTTCTCTCTCTCTCTCTCTCTCTCTCTCTCTCTCTCTATATATATATATATATATATATATATATATATATATATATATATATATATATATATATATATAAATATATATATATATATATATATATATATATATATATATATATATATATATATATATATATATATATATATATATATATATATATATTTATTTATTTATTTATATTTTCCATCTCCCATGTAGGGCTTTCGCCCTGTCACTTAGACCAGCATTTTCTTCCTTCTGGCAAAGAAACTCTTGGTCCTAGAGCACTCTAGAAAAACGTTTCTCGGCGCAATGGTTTCCAATGCTAGTCCTTGAGTTATACACTCAGGTAGGGTTTCACCCTTTCAGTGGAACTAGCATCTTCTTCCATTTAGCCTCGAAACTCGTTCTCCCAGAGCTCTTCAGAAGGTAGTGCCTCTGGGCCATAAGATTCTAATGCTGGTCCAGGAGTTCTGCACGCATAAAAGTAAAATACCAGGTTGCTAGCCCTGTCGCCCCTGAACTATGCGAAGAAAGAAAGTCTTCATATGTCCTGACTCTGGCGAATATCCATTCTTCTTATATTAGACATATCAATACTCCACCAGATACTACAGGTTCCCACATATATATATATATATATATATATATATATATATATATATATATATATATATATATATATATATATATATATATATATATATATATATATATATATATATATATATATATATATATATATATATGTGTGTGTGTGTGTAATTTTGATTTCATGTACCTCTTGTAGCATGCCTATATGATTAGATTAACAATGAATTTGAGTGGCCTGCGTTAATTAGATGTACGTGTTGGTTAGAGGTTATGATTGAAATTAAAGCATGTCATGATTAATAGTGAATCGTGTGTTTGAATGAATGTAGTGTAAAGTGAATGGTTTAAATTGACAGTGTAGCGAGGTAAGAACATGAAATATCTGTTCATTTAGCAACCTAAGAACATTCTGTGAACATCCCCCTGAATTTTAAAAATGTTTCTAGAATATTCGCAATGTTCAGGCAATATTTTGATATATGATTTCTGCAATGTGTGGAATGCGTGTGACATATGTTACCAATCTTCTCAAACGTTCTTCTGTATAACCTCCGAAAATAACAACAACAAAAATAACAAGCAAGGTACCCTCCAATCTCTATCATTTTAACAGGCCCTCTTCTGCCATCCCAATCAATAATTCTTTTCATCACCCATTCTATATGTAGAATAAAAGACATGGAGAAATAGCACATCCTTATAAGGATGTGCTATTTCTTCATGTCTTTTATTCTATATATAGAATAGGTGATGAAAGAATTATTGATTGGGAGGGCAGAAGAGGGCCTGTTAAATTGATAGAGAGTGGAGGATACCTTGCTCTTTGTTTTTTTTGTTATTTTCGGAGCTGGGAATAACGTTGAGAAGGTGGCCAGCTGCATATCACACACATTCACATTGCAGGCTATATATCAAAATATTCCCTGAACATTGTTAATATTCTTATTCCTGCGGGATGTCTAAGGAAATTCTCAGGTAGTTAAATGAACAGATCTTTCATGTTCTTATAACATTCTTGGAACATGATAAGAATATCACGGATCTTCCAAGAACATTCTCAAAATTCCTGCGGGATCTCCAAGGAACATTTTCAGGTAATACAATAGGCGGACATTTCATGTTCTAGTAACATTCTTGGAACATGATAAGAATATCACGTATCTTCCAAGAACATTCGCAATAATCCAGCGGGATGTCCAAGGAAAATTCTCAGGGAGTTAAATGAACAGATTTTTCATGTTCTTATTACATTCTGGGGACATGATAAGAATATCACGGATCTTCCAAGAACATTCAATATTCCTGCGGGATGTCCAAGGAACATTCTCAGGTAATACAACAGGCGGACATTTCAAGTTCATGTAACATTCTCAGAACATAATTGGAACATTTGAGTACCTGACAGGAACATTACTAATATTCCGCGAGGATGTTTTAAGAATATTCTCAGAATATATTTGTGCTATGTGGGATATATATATATATATATATATATATATATATATATATATATATATATATATATATATATATATATATATATATATATATATAAATATATATATATATATATATATATATATATATATATATATATATATATATATATAATATATATATATATATATATATATATATATATATATATATATATATATATATATATATATATATATATAATAATATATATGCAAATTTGTAGAAACTGTACTGTGACTAGTGAGGATATTGTCAACCACCTCACAAGGATAGCGTAAAAACCAGAACCTCCTAAGTTTCCTGTCACAAACTGGTATAATAATGAAATTTAATTTAGGTTGTTAGGTTAGGTTAGGTTAGGTTAGGTTAGGTTAGGTTAGGTTAGGTTAGGTTAGGTTAAGTTAGGTTACCTCGGTAGTCACAGAACAGTTTCTACAAATTTGCCTATATATATATATATATATATATATATATATATATATATATATATATATATATATATATATATATATATATATATATATATATATATATTATATATATATATATATATATATATATATATATATATATATATATATATATATATATATATATAGTATATATATATATATTTCAAGATATTCGATTAATGCAATTACCTCAAGAAGGAAATTACGCCTTTGTCAAGTCTAAGTAATAAAGTGTGCAAGTTTTCCATATTATAAACAATATTAATTAATTATTCTCTTAAAATTCTACTCAGGTCTTTCAAGGGTAATAAGCTTGCTCTACATTATCGCAAAGTTAAAGAATAATTACGAATGAGGTCCTTGTATTCTTGTAGTAACTATGAACAAATTGTAATTAAAAATTTATTCACAACCACCAGAAACAAGGCATGTAATAACAATCGGTCGTGAAATATAATCGGATTTATCAAACACAAAATGTTTTGCGCATTTATCTATTATATGAAATTAAGTATCAATGCTATTAATGCATGTGTTATCTATGGAAGACTTTTTTTTAGGGTTTAGTGACAAAAAATTTTTTTAAAAATATCTCACTTTATAAATTTGGTGTGAACTATGAAAACCAAATTAATCCAATCACTGGGATTAAAATTATTTTAGTTGTGCTTGCTTTGCTTCTCATATATATATATATATATATATATATATATATATATATATATATATATATATATATATATATATATATATATATATATATATATATATATATATATATATATATATATATATATATATATATATATATATATATATATATATCACATCATAGTGGCGAGGCGTGGCATTTTCCAGCAGTCATCGCTACAGTTCCCGGTTCCCTATTTCGACATTATATATATATATATATATATATATATATATATATATATATATATATATATATATATATAAACAACTCTATAAATATTATAATAATAATATATATATATATATATATATATATATATATATATATATATATACAACTTTCTGTCACAGACCATTCCAAAATTTAACAACCCTATTACTGAATGCATGCTTTCTTATATCAAGATGGCATGCTTTCTTCTTAATTTTCTTGTTATGCCCCCTGGTCTCCCGTCCGTGCTCTACTATGAAGAATTTATTGGTCTCCATATTATCAATAGATGTAAAAATTTTGTAGACTTGTATCATGTCCCCTCTGAGAAATCGCCTTTCTACTGAAAACATTCCTAACTCCTTCAGCCTCTCCTCATAGCTCTTACCCTCAAACCCAGAAATCATCCTTGTTGCTCTACTTTGCACTCTCTCTAGCATATCTAAGTCTTTCTTTAAATAAGGGGCCCAAACTTGTGCAGAATACTCTATTATTGGCCTAACATAGCTATTATACAGTTTACTTATTACTTCTTTGCTCTTGTAAACAACATTGCGATTTATTATGCCCAGCATCTTATTAGCTTTATTATTTGCTTCCAAACACTGATTAGCTACTTTCAAATTACTGCTTATAATTACACCTATATCTTTTTCTTGGTCCACAGGTTCAAGCTAATCCCCATTCATATCGCAGTTAAAACTTTTATTTGAGTAACCTAGTATGTAAAACGTTAAAATTTTAGTAAAAAATTGACCTTACTGCCCACCCCAGAAGTTTATCAAGATCATTTTGAATCTTTATACATCCTTCACTTTCCTAACTGGTGGCCACTTGGTATCATCTGCAAACTTAAAACGCTTACATTTAAAAGTCCGGGGTCTAAGTCACTTATATATATGAGGAACAATAAGTAACCCCAGCTCTGAACCCTTAGGACACCACTCTTCACTATTTCCCCATGATGATTTATTGCCATTTAGTTGTACACACTGTTTTCTATTCCACAACAACTCTTTACTAACCAATTCTTGAACACTTGACCTATGTTTCACCACTAGTCCTTCTCTCTATAAATACACCATTTCGCTCCTATTGGTAAATCTGACCACAACCTTATATCTCTTAATTTCAATACTTTCTCTCCAACAGCTCCATCCTGCCCTATGCGTTTTTTCTGGCACTTTGATCGGGCTGATTGGGGGGCCTTGCATTGCTTCTACGCTAACTATAATTGGAATGACTGCTTTGACTCTGATGACGCTTCGGCTTCGCACTAAGGTGGGAGCTGTAATCGTTTACGGGATGAGCAGGTTCATTCCTTCTTCGACTAAATCTTTCTCTCCTCATAATCCATGGTTCGATCGTGCTTGTTCTCTGGTCATTCAGGCTAGAGACAGTGCGTATCGGGAGTGGAAAAATTCTCGTTCTCCTATCACTCTCGCTAATTTTCACTCAGCTAGAAATCGTTGCAGGGATACTCTTCAACGAGCAAAGCGGGCTTTCATCAAACGAAAGTGCGCTAACCTCCTTGGATCTCCTACTAACAAATCTTTCTGGCCTCTTGCCAAAAACATCTCTAACAATTTTTGTAAATCATCTTTTGCCCCTCTTATTCGATCTGATGGCTCTGTTGCTAACTCTCCAACTGAAAAGGCCAATCTCTTCGGCCTCCTATTTTCCCCTAACTCAACCTTGGACGATTCTGGCATTCCTCCTCCTTCTCCTTCTCCTTCTCCTCTCAGGTGTCCTATGTCTTTACCTGTGATTACATTTGATCGGGTACACGGGCTCCTGAGATCTATGAACGTTAGGAAGGCGGGTGGCCCGGATGGCATTCCTCCTCGTTCAACTATATTCTCTATGTCTCAATATTAGCTCAATACTAATACTAATACCCCGCCCCTCGTTCAACTATATTCTCTATGTCTCAATACTAGCTCAATACTAATACTAATACTACTAGCTCAATACTAATACTCAATACTAATTCTCTTCCATCTTCTGTGTTCCCTGCTGAATTTAATCTCACTCACTTTAAAGCCTGCGTCTGTTCTCATCTGCGTAATTTGCGCTAGCGGATGAAACTTTGGTGTGCAACACCCCCTCCCTGAATAGGGCTCTGCCCGTGAGTGGTGGTGACAACTAAAAAAAAAAATGTACCACTCCACCTATACCACATTGAAGTAACTTCTTCATCAGCCTTATGTGGGGATCTTAATAAAAATATATATATATATATATATATATATATATATATATATATATATATATATATATATATATATATATATATATATATATATATATATATATATATATATAGAGTTTCTTTCTTTGCTAAATATATATATATATATATAGAGAGAAAAATAC
>JABUQX010142467.1:22500-32500 GCA_015478945.1 Trachelipus rathkii
TATTATTATTATTATTATTATTATTATTATTATTATTATTATTATTATTTATTATTATTATTATTATTATTATTATTATTATTATTATGGTTAGGCTTATCGTATCGCGGTAAAATTTGGATGTGCGCTTGGTGGTGACATAACCTCGTCGTAGACGACGTACCCCTGCGTTCCAACGTAAAGGGGACGCTGCCCCACTAAAAATCGAAATGTTCGTAGAAGGCTGAAATTTGGAGAGCGGATTCGGAGTCGGATTTCTAGAAAGACTTGGAATCGGAATCAGAGGAGTTGGCATCGGCACCGGTGCTGGCTCCGGTGCGGTGCTGGGTTAGTAAATATTTGTATAATAATACAATATTGGTGTCTTTATATATGTTATTGGACCTGTAGATCTCGAAAATGACGGTTATAAGGTCGTAAAGGGTGTCAGGGGCCCCCTAAAGGGGGGTCCTCAGAAGAAAAGGATGGAATGCCTAGAATAGGAAGGCTGAAATTTGGATAGTGTATAGAAGAAGGAGAAAGGAGTCTGAATCTGTAGAGTTTGAGTTCGCAACGGCACCGGTGCGTTGCCGAGTTAGTAAATATTTGTATAATAATACAATATTGGTGTCAAAATATATGTTTATAAGATCATAGAGTTCGAATATGGGTGTTTGAGGCTCCCCCTTTGCGAGGCGGGTTCCGTCAGCAGGCCCCGGACCGGCGCGCCCGTCCGCGCGCTCGCAGGCGTGATCCGGCACGAAACTGGCGCGTGCGCTCACGTCCGCAGGCGCGATCCGGTGCGAAACCACCGCGAGAACGCAAACGTGTTCTGTTTTCTTTTAATAAAATTTATAATTTTTTAGCTTTTACGAGTGAGCTTTTGTTTTCAACTTAATTTTTTTTAATTTATTTTCTTTAAAAAATATAATTTTTACTAAAATTTTTACGCTTTTCATGTTTATAACGTAAAAAATTTGCAGTAAATCAATAAATCAGTAAATCCAACCATCCACCCTACCCTCATCACCCCATCCATGATCTATTGATCTATTGATCTATTAATTCAAGTCTCTCTTTCTTTAGTATAAATAAGCGGGAAAAGAAAAACAAGTTTTTTATTTTAAAGCATTTATAACATAAGTGCATACTACATAATCGTTGAGATATAAATTTTTTACCTCAAATATATTTACAAGTTTATTAAACGAAACATTATTTAAAAAACATATGATGAAATAAATACAATATACACCACATAAATTAGAATTGATAGGTTGTACAGGAAAACATAAAGTCTTAACATATTGAACATTATTATATTTTAAAAAAGATGTTACATAATGATTACTAAACATAAAATCTAAATGCAGAGAGTCAAGGAAATATACAACATTATTTTTATTCTTATACACAGTTATCCAGTGTCCATTGTTCGAAACATCCCGAGGAGAGGTGTTAAAGATAAGTCCAGAGTCGGTTGCCAAATTCACTAAGCCGAGTTCATTACACGCGAATACACCTAAAAATCTTCTTTCGTCTCGAAAGACATTTAATATTTCTTCTTCATTCATCTTTAATAATTCAAGATTATATTTCGTACTCTATCAATCTCGATGATTTGAGGATGTTCCAAATACACCAGAACTGAGATTGGGGATGTCAAACTTTGTCCAAATTTGAGACTCAACCCTAATGTTCCTTTTCTTAGAATATTGAGATGATAAGCATTACAAGCTGAAAGATCAGCTGTGAGATCGTACGCATATAAATTACTGTTTTCAGCATAAGTCTTGAGATCAACACCTGTACCGTTATCGCTGCAAGACACTGTATTCACTATTAAGTCGTAAAAAGGTCGTGAACATTGAGAATGTGAACCTTCGTATGTCATCTCATAATCACGACCATATGGTTGACCATTCACATGCAGACTGATACCTCTAAGTCCGAAATGGGTAAATTTAAAGGAAGACTTTCCATAGTTTCCAGAATAAGCCTCGTGTTCTACAATCTCTTTTATTACTTTCTGAGGTAATCTACTATTGACGATGTTAGGTATATTAGTACTTGATAATCCCTGGGTAAAGTTAAAAATTTTAGTCTCAATTCTCTTAATTGGATATTTTGCTGTATCGGTTAAAAGAGATATCTCGATTTCCATATGTTTAATGGGAGATAATTTCACTTTACGTACATAAAGATAAGCATCCAGTAATTTGAAAATAGGTTTTGGAGCGGTAGTTGTGGCTCCGAAACTGCTATGGATATTAAGCGCAAATTGAGGTGTAGATCTAGTTAATCTGATACGGGTGTCCACTGATGGTAGAATAAGTCTTTCCTGTGAGAATATATCACCGTTTACACGCCCGTAATATTCGTACGTGTTATTTTTAGATTTAGCTGCGTTGTCCCTATGTTTCTCTACATCTTTTAAATTGTAATATCCACATGATTGCAAGTGAGACTCCTTAGCATCTTGAGAATAATTTAGTAAAGTTTCAATATAACTTCTATAAGGGTAACTTGCAGCTGATGCTCCTAGAGATGTTTCATTTAAAAACACTTCAATCTGATTAAAACATGTATACAGGAAATTTGTCTCGGTGTACACTATGTGTTCGGTGCCTGTGAGATCTGACCCATCTTCATTTACTAACTTAGTCTTCAGATATAAAAAAAAACATTCGAAGGATCAAGATATTGGTCAGAAGTGCCTGGTATATTGAATTCGAGAGGTACATCCGTATTGGTGATTGCGTGAACAGGGTTAATACTAATAAAATTGGATTCACTTACACTGATCTGCGTAGGATTCACGGAAAAAGATCCAATTCACTCTTACAACAATCGGGGCTAGAGGGGTGGAGGAAATGCATCTTGCTGCTACAATCGTCTGACGTATAATGAGGAGAGCTATGTTTAAACATTTCTTATATACGAAATAGGTACAGGCTATTATTATTTATGTAAAAGTTACCACTTATCACTGTTATTAGAGAGCGAACACATCAATACATTTTTTCTTTAATGGTTCTTTCATATTCCTCTTTACATGTTTTTTTTACGGCGACCTGCACCTTTACCAGTCATCTTGCGCCGTATTTTTCGTTTAACATCATCTAACATTTCATCTGAAACATCGGCTAGAAGCCGTTTTACAGTCGTACGAGGATCAACACCTCCCATAATATCCTGGGTAGTGTCTAGACCTGTCCTCGCTGCTTTTTTAGCTATGTATTTACCTCCTGATTTAAACAAAGGGATAGCACGTCGGAATAACGAAGCAAAAAATCCACCTAAACCATACCCTCTCTGCATTCTTGAACCCTTGAAGACTCTTTCTCTTTCCTTTACTATTATTTAACAGAGCTTCCTTCTTACGTGTACTTTACACACTGCTGTCCCAACTGTGAATGGGTATGGGTTACCTTCTACGTCTCTTATATAAATACGAATTGAGCTCAGCTGGGTCTTACCCAGCGGTAAATAGTGAACATTAGGAAAGGTTATAACTCTGCAATCTTTAGGAAAATGAACTACTCTTAACAAAGAGGCTTTAGTATTCCCTACATACTGATGGTCTATAATATCTGTATAAACATAGGCCATACCAGGATCTTGTAACAACTCATTAGGATCACATACGAAATGTAATGAATTAGGAAAAGTTGTTTTTGAAGATGCTATATGGTCGTCAATAGTAGGCAGGTAATGAAATAGAAGACGTATAAAATTGCTAGGATTGTGGTTATGGTTCACCTCCTCTTCTGAAGGGTTATCTGTAAGACGAACACACTTACGCCACCATGCATAGGGTTGAAACTGGAATGTGTTTAAATCGTGTAAATTTACAGTACGCCAAGATCTTAAAGACACCAGTTCCATTACCTCTCCCTTTGGTTTATTAGTACGAAATATCAGGTCTTGACATATTCGACTTACTATGAATTTGTTATTAAAGTATCTAAGTACATCCAAGAGAGACTTGTATAACCCCCACTTTATAGTAAACCTTTCAATGTAATATTCGACACCATCACGTTTCTGTATATGTAAACTGGCAGTGTTACGTAATTTCAAAGTGTTTTTTACAAAATCAATACTTCTATAAATCATGAATGCAGCCCAGGGGGCTGGTCGCATTCTCTATACTGGCATCAAGAATTATTTCACTTAATCCTGCTTCAAACATTTCTCGTTCGAGAGTTATAGGGTTCAATATTTCTGTATTAAAGTCAGATATTTTATTTTCAGGATGTAGATCCATAGAGGCCGAAGAAGGTAGCGTTAAATAGAAATGATCTTCGGAAGTCATGATTATTGTTTCTCAATTTCCATGCACTTATTTACGAGCTAGACTCTTTATACTACTGGAGCTTCTTTCGTATATGTACTTTACACACAGCTGTTCCATCTGTGAATGGATAAGGGTTCCCTTTGACATCTCTTATATAAACCCTTATGGTTCTAAGTTGAGGATTATTCAGAGGTATATAGTGTAAACTAGGAAAACTTATAACTCTGATATCCTTAGGAAAATGTATCACTCTTAGTAACTGTGCTTTAGTGTTTCCAACATACTGGGTTCCACAATATCAGTGTAAACATATGCTACGCCAGGGTCATGTAACATCTTTGAAGGGTCACATACAAAATGTAATGAGTCATCGGTGTTGCTTTTTGCTACAAGTTTATCTATATACTCTTCCATAGTGGGGATATAACGTATTAATTCATTTAGAGATGAGGGGATATCGTTAATTCTCAATATTGTGTCATCACGTAAGTAATTACATTTACGAAACCAGTCTGAAGTGTGGAAAATAAATAAACTTCTATCTTTCAGGTTTACTAGAGCTTGAGACTTTAAGGTGATTAACACATTGTCTTCGTTGAATGTTTTATTAACTAGAAATACTAAATCTTTTTATATACGACTTGATCCAAATTGTTTGTTTAAGTCTATGAACACATCGGTAAGAGATTTATAGAGACCACGGTTTATTAAATATCTTTCAAAGAAATATTCTCTGTCGGCTCTCTCGATAACCCTCATATCTGTATTAATTTTTAATACGTTTTTAACATTCTCAACACTTCTAAATATTACAAACGCCATATGTGAATCAGGCATATTCTCGATATGCGCGTCCAGTATCATTTCGCATAACCCTACTTCATACATTTCTCTCTCGAGCTTTATAGGATTCAATAACTCTGTAGTAAAGTCTGATATTTTATTTCCAGGATGTAGGTCCATAGAAGCTGATGAAGGCAATGTTAAATAGAAATGATCTTCACCCTCCATGTTCATAAAGTAAAATAATCAATGTTTCTTTATTTCACTAGCATTTATATAACTATTAAACTTCATAGGGTAACCCACCCATTTGACAAGATACTGTTTATTTTTACCTTTTCCTTTAGATCCTAATATTTTTTCTATTTTATATTCGTGACTCTCAGGATCAAACCGTATTTTCTATATTTCTTATTTATAGAACCCTCCTTTTATTTTTTCACCATCTATATCCTCAAGATAGTATAATTTTAACCCGTCTCTCGGGAATTCTCTGATGGTATCTACTTTAAAAACTTCTCTCGACCATCCAGCTTCGTATCCTTTTCTGAAATTTTCATCAGTCCTAGACACTCTCACATAATCTCCTACTTTAACACCTGTTATATTTTATTTTACTCACTGTGTTACTAGATACAGAAGGTTTTGTCTTCACCATCTCTACAGGAGTATTCTTAAGTGTTCTATGATAAGACCTATTATAGGAGTAAGCCAGGTCTTGTAGTATATCGAAATATTTAAATGTATTCATCTTCGTGAAATACCTATGCATTCTTTCTTTTATAGTTCTTTGCACTCTTTTAATTATTGCAGCTTTATTAACTGAAAATGTGTTGTAGTACCCTATATCATACTTTGTAACTATTTCTTGAAACTCTTTACCTAAAAATTCTGTACCTTTATCTGTCCACATCATTTGAGGATATCTGCCATCTTCATTTATAATTTCTCTTACTGCAGCGGCAACAGTCTTTGACTTTTTATCTTTTAAAGCCTTTAACCATAAGTACCTGGAATATACATCTATCACAAAAAGAATGTACTGATACCCTTCATTGTAAGATTTATATTTTATCATTTCAGTCAAGTCTAGTTGCCAGACATTATCTAAGTGAGGGGCTATGGTTTTTCGCGTTGGAAATTTTTTTCGTATAGGTTTATGCAGGGTAAAAGCATCTTCACCTAAATATTTTTTCAATTCTTTTTTATTAATTTGAGGAAACTTTGAAGCGAACCTTGAAAAACCACCGTTACTGTAAGGTTGTTTCACATCAAAGTAATATTTATCGACCACCTCCTTAGCTTCCATGACTCACAATGACAATAACAACAATAAAAAACATATTAATTTATACTGAAAGGGGATATAAAAACCGAATGTCTATATGAAATATTTTATTTATAATTACAAAAATAATATTAAAACCTTATGGCTATATGCTAATTTTAAATTACAAACAGAACAACCTAGAAACATAGCAAATGTATACAGAGAAATAACATAGTTTATATGAATTATTTTAAATTACAAACAATACAACGCTATGAAAAGTACAATAAATAATTAGGAACTAATCCATTTTGAAACGGTGTATGGTTTTTCTTAATCTACCTGGGCCTGAACGTGATATGTTCCTATTTAACGTCTTTAATCTGTCCGATGCAAAAGAAGGACCGGAAGGACTCGCATCTGGTCTAGGGGACTTTGGAATATTATCCAAATCCTTCAACCTTTGTTTATTCTGGATTAAAGTTCTCGGAAAATTAATAGTCTGAAGTTTATGTTTGATCCTGTTCCACCCTGTTACAGGATTCTTCTTCCAATCACGCGAGAGATCAGATATTAAATCAACAATATTCGAACCATCAACTGTTTCTCCGTCAATAATGATTTGACCGATATCGTTCCATGAAATCTGGTCTTTTAAAATATTATATAAAGCTAAACCAGTTTTTTTACCTCTCATTGGTAAGCTTTCCTCTAGTACATGTTTAAAATTATCTTCTCTTTTCACTTCAATCTTAGTATCTGAGGCTAGAGTTGAATCTTCCTTAGGTGAATTACCTAATAAAGCACTTAGATCTACTAATTTTTGTATAGCTTTCTGATATAGGATTCTTTTTTCATAAACGTTAACGTCAGAGTTTAATATTTGACATAATTCCTTCTCGTAATTATTTATCTGCTCAACTTTCGGATCATATAAACTCAAAGGTTGCTGTTGGAGCAAGTGGTGATAAGGGTAATACACAGGTTGAGGCTGTTGGAGGGTTAATCGAGATTGTTGTAGTGAAGGTTGTTGTTGTTGTTGTTGTTGTTGTTGTTGTTGTTGTTGTTTTTGTTGTTTTTGTTGTTGTTGTTGTTGTTGTTGTTGTTGTTGTTGTTGTTGTTGCTGTTGTTGTTGTTGTTGTTGTTGTTGTTGTTGTTTTTGTTTTTGTTGTTGTTGTTGTTGTTGTTGTTGTTGTTGTTGTTGTTGTTGTTGTTGTTGTTGTTGTTGTTGTTGTTGTTGTTGTTGTAGTGGTAGAGTTCCGGTATTATATTTGATCTTCTCATAATCGTTGTAAGGTAAAACCACTGCCTTCTTCCTTATTGAGCAAGCCACTTGGTTATCAAAGGGGTTACGACTGGAAAGAATAACGGTAGGAACACACCTCCACATTTCTGTAATAGCTTTTTTTTTACTTTTAAGTTTTCTTACGTTAGCAGTAAGTTTTTTTAATGATGTTTCTATGACAGCGCAACTTTACCTTCTGAGGTCTATTTAAAGGAACATTTCCTTTATAAGATTTAGGCTCACCTCGGCTATACATTAAACAAATTTTTCATCTTCACAGACCAGCTTACGATTTTCTCAAGGTTTCAGGTTTTTAAATTTTCTCATAAGAGGTAAATAATTTGCTACTAGAGCACTCATTGTTCAGGTATGTATACAATCTCAACTTCGTTAGGTAAGATATTTGTACGCAGCAACACTCTACGCGTGTTTTTAGGGTGAAACTCGCAGAGTAAATAACCGTGAGGTCTAGATGTAACTTCTTTATATACTTTTAGGAACTCTTTACGTTGAGTAGGGAACATTTGTGTGGCAACAACATTGACTTGGCTCATATCTCTTCTTTGTCCGAACAAGATTAAATACTGTGTGTTTAAAGATACATCACGCATATACTTATTCTGATGAAAGATATTCTGTGTTATAAAAAATACAGTGACGTTTAAATGATGAGAGTAAACTGTAAATTTTTCTGCTATATCCTAATTCAATTTATGCATCAGGTCGTCAAGGATTATAATTTTATGACCTGGTAGACATTGAAGAGATTTTATATCGTATAAACCCTCGTGGAATTGAATTACATCTTTGTAATCATTAAACTTTTCTTGGTAAACACTGTAGCACCATATGATTTTAACAGGTTTTTGTTCGAAAATCTCAAGCTCTTTTAAAATATTTAGTAACAGAACGGTTTTCCCACATCCTGTAGGACCAGACACAAGACACGTAGCAGGAGCACGGAACATAAATTTACCAATATCCATCCTGAGTTAACACCCGAACACTAATGAATAAGAAAAGGTCTGCACTTGTTATAAATGCTTTAAAAAAAACTTATTTTTCTTTTCCCGCTTATTTATACTAAAGAAAGAGAGACTTGAATAAATAGATCAATAGATCATAGATGGGGGTGGGGAGGGTAGGTTGGATGGTTTGATTTACTGATTTACTGATTTACTGCTTTAGGGTATGTAAAAACGCAAATTTTTTACGTTATAAACATGAAAAGCGTAAAATTTTTAGTAAAAATTATATTTTTTAAAGAAAATAAATTAAAAATAATTAAGTTGAAAACAAAAGCGCACTCGTGAAAGCTAAAAAATATAAATTTTATTAAAAAAAATGGAACACGTTTGCGTTCTCGCGGTGGTTTCGCACCGGATCACGCCTGCGAGCGTGCGGCCAGGCGCCGGGCCGGGGCCTGCTGACGGAACCCGCCTCGCAGGGGGAGCCTCAAACACCCATATTCGAACTCTACGATCTTATAAACATATATTTTGACACCAATATTGTATTATTATACAAATATTTACTAACTCGGCACCACACCGGAGCCAGCACTGGTGCCGTTGCGAACTCAAACTCTGCAGATTCAGACTCCTTTCTCCTTCTATACACTATCCAAATTTCAGCCTTCCTATTCTAGGCATTCCATCCTTTTCTTCTGAGGACCCCCCTTTAGGGGGCCCCTGACACCCTTTACGACCTTATAACCGTCATTTTCGAGATCTACAGGTCCAATAACATATATAAAGACACTAATATTGTATTATTATACAAATATTTACTAACCCAGCACCACCGGTGCCGATGCCCACACCTCTGATTCCGATTCCGACTCTTTCCAGAAATCCGACTCCGAATCCAATTTCAGCCTTCTACGAACATTTCGATTTATGGAGGGGACGCCGGGGTACGTAACCACCTAGCGCACCTCCAAATTTTACCCCGATACGATAAACCTAACCATGATATATATATATATATATATATATATATATATATATATATATATATATATATATATATATATATATATATATATATATATATATATATATATATATATATATCTATATAAATATATATATATATATATATATGAATAATAATAATAATAATAATAATAATAATAATAATAATAATAATAATAATAATAATAATAATAATAATAATAATAATAATAATAATAATAATAAAATAATAATAATAATAATAATAATAATAATAATAATAATAATAATAATAATAATAATAATAATAATAATAATAATAATAATAATAATAATAATAATAATAATAATGATAAATAAATAAATCAAGAAATAAATAAACATAAAATAAAAATAAATAAAGAAATAAATAAATAAATAATAATGTG